>OMLP01016097.1:0-15684 GCA_900302685.1 Spondyliosoma cantharus
ATGACAGCACGCCTGACTCATTACTCAAAATATTACTCCGCTTAGTCTGTGGAGCAATAGTGTATCCATCTCCATGGCAACATTGTAACTGTCAGAGCTGGAGTATGAAATGGCGGAAAAATAGGCTACAAAATGGATCGGTTTGTTGTTAATTTTGATTCATTTGGCGGTCTCGGTTTGGATGAATGGTTGGAGAAGGATGAGAAGAACCAAATTACAAAAAAGGAAAGATTTATATAATAAAGTGTCCCGTTTTAGCCGAGAGGGTAGCCTATTCCCTTCGGTGTGAAAGACTCTATTGTGACCACGGCGAAAACGTTTTATAAAAAATATATAAGAAAAAAAATCAACATTTTTGTTATAAATGGGCAATAAAAATAAGCATTTTCTATGTATCTGTGCAGTATTGATTTAGTTCGGGAAATTCCGAGACCGCGATAAAACATTAACGTCAGCTCAGAGTTCACTCATCTGGTACTAGAAAATCCTTTCTGTTGCTAGGTCGTTACTAAGGGTTGGATTATTTGCTGTAGTGGTAAACTACGTTCCACTACACATATGAGTCTACTGACGTGACTGATTTTGTTTCAGTTATTATTCAGGCCCCATGTGTTTCCATGGAAGCACGACGCATACTCGCAATAACCTTTAAAATTTGAGAGCAAATTGTCCATCAACATGGATATATTTTGATTATACATTGTATTGTTGTTGGTATTAGTTGTATAATCGCAATATTACCCTCGCAATATTATCGGCACAAGCGCCTCAGTCCTGACCTCATCACTGTCGTGCTCAAATGACGATAAAGCACACCCTCTCGGGTAATATTGCTTCATGCTCATATCTGCACGTTTTTTGAAAGCATACAATCACAGAAGAACGGATTAGTTACTGCTATGGTCATGCAGGCTAGTGTACACAGCAGTGTAGCCAATAATTCACATTTAATTTACATTAAAAGACGTTTTAAAAATAGCAAATCTTTTTGAGGAGAGGTCATTTGAGTTGGTGAGAAGTTTTAAACATCTGTATGATGTAACTTCGGCACAAAGACAAACAGTTACTACAGAACAGCTGGGAAGAGACTGGACGATGGTGATGGAAAGTGGAGGTCCGTGTGAGCCCGATTTCACTCTGAGCAGAATTCTCTGTTGATTGTATTGCATTAATGAGCCTTTAACTTTACATATTAAAACCTTTAAACTTGCATTAACTGATTTGGCAACTTGAGGGCAGCACAGGAGGCTGTAAACGCAACACTGACATCAGCTTATAAAGTTCATATAGTGAATTCGACATCCCTATTTACAAATCCAGCAGTTACAGAGCAACATTACCTGTCATGTTTCTGATCATGTGATACATTTTAGTCCAATATTTACTCTCTTTAAACTCTATGTTTGGTCTCCACCAAGTCCAGAGAAAAATGTCTTTTTAGCTTCTCATTTCTCTTCTCTGCAAGTCACTCCTAGTCCTAGTCACTAACCTTTGTCGGGTGTTTGGTGCTGGACAGGAAGTGTCGGAGAGCAGCTGCCTGCTGTGGTTTAAAAAGACATTTCTGAGAGCCGAGTGAAAAAACTTAAAAAATCTTCTCATGCCCCTTTAGAGCAGGCCTAGACCACACTCTTTAATTAAGTAAATCAAAAAGGCCCAACATGTCCCCATATGAGCAAGCACTTGTCACTTGCAACAGTGGTGAGAAAGACCTGCAGACCTGCACTCATGATATCACCTCACATTCAAATTCTCCATTCTTACTAACATTTCTTTTCTAATGTCTTTCAGGAGCTTCTGTGACAATCTGAACTACCACCCGCTGAGTGCTGCAGACTTTGGCAAAATGATGAAAAATGTCTTCCCGAACATGAAGGCGCGTCGACTTGGCATGAGAGGGAAATCTAAATATCCTTGACTGGAATGGGTTGTAACAGTCTGGCCTCTGTCTCTGGTCACAGACCATCTGCTGTTGCAGTTCATAAGCTCTCTAAATATAGATGTGAAATGAAATAAAGTCCCCCTCTGCCTCTGAAGAAGAGGCATAATACAGAGGCCCCTTGGGGGAGTCACTGTGATCTTGACCTTCATGAAAAAGAGAACTTTCTATTTTAATTTGATTACATTTTTTTAAAAAACTTGGTTTACATTTACCACTTTCTGTCACTCATGTTAATTAAATAAGTAATTCATTTTATGTCATTTAAAATGTTTGCTTGTTGAAGGACTTTTGCTTTGAACTCATATTAGCCAACTGTCCAATGACAAACTATCCAAAAAGGATTTATTTTAATTAATACAATAAGTCAAGTAATAAAAAAAGATCCCATAAAAGAACTGGATCTACATAAACATAATTAACACACGTAAAATGTAAATTCATTTTAAACTGAAGTAGATTTGGTGGTTAATATCCTAATATCCTAAATTAACACTTGATTTATGTTATATTTAGGTCTATAGACATAAAAGTTCAAGGATTCCTTCACTACATCAGTCATTTGAGACATTATGTCTACAGATCACTGCAAATCTAAAAGGAGAACGTGGACCACTAAACCTGCTACCACGCTCAAATCAGACGTAAGCATTTCGACATAGACTGCAACTTAAAAATTCATGTATTTAGACAACTGCTCTCTAATAAAAACCTTATTACAGGTGCTTGAACTCAGATACAGTGTGCAATAAAAAGTACTTTTTGATTTTTGCAGAAAGTGCCAGATGCTTTTTCTGTCATTCATCAGTGACTACAACTAAATATTATATATGTTCTGCTTTTAAGATCACCGATTGTTCTAAGCTAATAGTTTTAGATGTCATTACATGTATGAATTATTGACTTTTATTATTGACTAGTTGATGAGATAATTGTCACCCCAAAGTAGTGTATATACAGTATAATACCAGCATGTTTATTTTCTTGAATCACTTGTTTTTTTCTTAACACCAGCTTACATATTGCTATAGTGGACTAAGGAAGAGGCCCTTTGTTCACATGCCATCTTTACCAACTCTGGATCTGCATAAAACAGGCGACGGAGTAAGGAATGCCTTATTAATATCTCAGAATAATCATAAGTTTGTATTCTGACTACATGACTTTCACTGTCCTGTCATGCAGTGTATCACATGTTTAACTGCTTATCTCTTGCGTGCAGCTCCAGTGTGATGTCTTAGACTCAGCGGGCCAGCTGAGCAGCATACAGGAGGATGTGCGGTTTGCAGCTTGTGATCTGGTGTGCGAGTGGGCCCAGAAGGTGCTGAAACGACAGTTTGATGACGTGGAAGACTTGGCTCGCTTCCTAATTGACAGCCATTACATCAGCAACAAGTCTTTGGCAGCGCTCACTATTACAACCGGCTCTGCAACAGGTAAGAGACAGTTTACATCAGCTTCATGCCTCCTGTCTAAAAACTGGTCGATATTGGCATCTAGTGGCAGCTGCCTGTTACTGCACTTCAATTCCAGTTTGTTTTCATGAGGACAGCTGTATGTAGCTAATGTGGATGTACAGTAAATAAAAAATAAATATAGGTTAAGGTGTTTTTGAACATGTAACTCAAGCTTACATTAACATATTTTCACATCATGATGATGAGGTCATTACTCTTGACTAATAACAAGTGCTATGCATCTAAATCCCTGTTTCCTTTCTTCAGAGATGAACACTCCACAGTCGGTCTCAGCATTCGTCCCCACCGCCGAGGCTCACTCCTTCCAGCCTCATGTGACCACCCTGTCCTCACCTTCTGTCGATGCGAAGCAGCAGCTCCAGAGGAAGATCCAGAGGAAACAACAAGAGCAGAAGCTGCACTCACCTTCACCTGGAGAGGGACAAACTAAGAGGGCTGATGACGGTGTGCCTTGTGCTAGCCCCACTCCTCCGTCTCCTCAAACAACCATTGGCATTGTGGTCACTGCGGTCCCAAGCCCCATCACGGTGAGAAAGCAAGACTTTCCTAACATAATTCTAATACCTGTCATATGAAAAAGAATGATATTCCTGAATAACTAAACCTGTCCTGAAAATAATACAGGTCCTGCCTCATTTTCACAAATGTATGTACGGCAACAAAACTGTGCAACAGAAAGCATTACTCTCCTCACAGGTAATGAGAGTAGAATTATAAAAAATCAGAACATTACATTTCGGATACAAAATTTAAATTATAGTATGAGAATCGACAGGTAGAAATATGTTGTGAGAAACCGTCTGAGTGTTGTCTAGAACTCACTTGTTTCTTTTCTCTCCGCAGGTACAGAGAAGCAGGCCGCTGATGTCGCCCAGTCCAATGGGAACAGTAGAAAACAAAATGCTGCCTCTTAACTTCCAAATGTTGACCCAGCCAGTTCAGGCAGTGAAACAGAGCCCCAAAACCCCACAAAATATTCTAACCAGTCCCATGGGAGAACGCACTGCTCGGCAGCGATATGCGCAAATTCTGCCCAAACCTTCGGCTGCGACTGCCATCACTTTGCGCTCGCCCTCCACCATGATCATCGGCAACAACCCCATTAAGACTGTGATGACTACATGTCATGTCAGCCCAGTCAGCTTGGTCAAGATGACAGCCATATCACTTGCACCCACACCCACTGGCAGCAATACCACCACTTCCTCTCTGCGGCCAGCTTCTGCAGGCATCAGCAGCTCCGCAGTTGCGGAAGATGTCAGCTGCAATCAAAGCATAAGGAGCACTTCTGCAGTCCCCATTCTGGCCCCAGTGGCCAGGCCGGTGCAGGCTGCTAATACCCCTAACATCGATGTTGAAATGGAAGTTGAAGCTATACATAAAAACAGCCAAATGCAAAATCCTAGCAGTCTGATTTTGACTCCAGGATCAATGACAAACAGGGCTGGAGGCGCCCTACAGAGGGCTGCCAGTGTGCCCATACCTCAGACGAGAGGCTTCCTGAGTCTGGAGGAAACACCCAGCACTAATTGCAGTGGAAGGTCCTGCTCAAGCACTCACACTGTGGCAGCCACTGAAAGCAGCAATAATAGCGTTGAAAATACAAGCACTTTGCACTTAACTCCCTGCAATCAGAATACAAGTGCTGTTTCTTTACTGCACACCGTCAGAACACCTTCATGTGGGGAGGGCAGCAGTGTAACATCAGCAAAGGAAGGTTTCCTGTCCACTAAGAGCCTCAGGAAACGCTCAAGCCTCAGTCCTGACTTTTCGCCGGTCAAAAGGGTTTTTATGCCCCAGCAGTCAGTAGAGGGAGCTGCTGGGCTTGGATATGGGATTAGAAATGTGGTCGGCAACATCCAAAGACCAGGAGCTCCTACTAGACCTGAAAGTGCACCAGTGTCTAGGGAGGTAGAGACGAAAATGAACTCGTCCACTCAAGTCCACGCACTCTGCACTTCCTCTTTCAGAGCCAGTGGCTTCTACTCTGTTGCCAAAACACAGGGTTCAATGCAGAGGAAAAATATCTCCACTGTTGTGGAAACTGGCACCTCGGTCAGTCACGCATTAATACAGCAACACCAGGGGCACACAATGGCTCCTGGCCTCCAACAATATTCAGGTGTGAGTGATGTGAGGAGTTCAACCACGGGGAGCCTGGAAGGAGTGCAACAGCAGCCCTACACTCAGTCCAACCTGGCGACTGAATCCTTGGAGTTTTTCAATCAAGCTTCATCGTCGAGCCAGCTCCCTATCCAGACGGATACAGACTACTTTCCCTTTGACGATGATGTGACTCAGGACAGCATTGTGGAAGAGCTGGTGCAGATGGAGGAGCAGATGAAACTCAACAACATGCAGGAGTTCGGAGGCTGTGTCACGCTGCAAGGCCAACAGGCGATGATGCCAGATAATTTAACGTCCACTAATCAGACCATGACTGCTTTCTATAATGCTGCAAACAGCCACAGCAACCCGATCCACACTCCAACACCGACACCCACTCCTACACCCACATCAGAAATGATGGGAGGAGCCCAAGGTCTCACCGGAGAGAGCCCCTGCTCCCGCATCGCTTCTACAACCCCAGTGGACAGTGCGCTGGGAAGCAGTCGTCACACCCCAGTGGGTACTCCAGTCTCCAACTGCAGCAGCAACGTGCCTCCCAGTCCAGTGGAGTGCAGAAACCAGTTTGCATTTACACCCATCAACTCCAGCAGCACTGGTTTCCATGATGGCAGCACCATCTCCAGCAGCCCTGTCAAGCCCATGCAGAGGCCGATGGCCACCCATCCCGACAAGACTCGGCTGGAGTGGATGAACAACAGCTACAACAGCAGCAGCAGTGGGAGCTTGAACAAGTCAAACAGCGGAATGGGAATCCTCCCCAGCTATCAAGGCCTCATAGGTGATCATTTTCAAAAGCCTCATGCCTTCGCTGTCCCTCATGCACGCCACCACGACAGCCATTTTGGCCGCTTGACTCCTATCTCGCCTGTGCAGCAGCAGGTAGCTAGCATGGCCAAGCAGGAGGGTTTTGCCGTGCCTGCCCCTCTGGATAACAAAACCGCCAACTCGCCTGCTACGACTTCTCGATGTCGCAGCGTAAGCCCTGCTGTGCATCAGAGGAATCTGAACACAGGAAACCTTCCTTACGTCCCTCAATCAGCAGTGTCCCCTTTCAACTCGCCTGTGATGCCCGAGATGTTAAACATCTTTGCAAACAGCCAGACAAACATCGGCATGAGCAGCATGGCTCAGAGGAGCCATTCTGTGCCACTCAACGTCATGATGCAAACTGAAGTCCTGCCCACGCTGGGCCAACAATGCAATGGCAAGAACATCACCAATGTTCTTCTGAACAAGCTAGATGGGGACCAGGATGACACTGTGCGGGGTCTGGGCATCAATAATTTACCCTCCAGCTACACTGCACGTATGAACCTCACCCAGGTGCTGGAGTCTGACCCCAACCTCTCCTATAGTGACAACCAGCTCAGCTTGATGTCCTCCGACTCCACCAGCAAGTTGCAGAGGCCAAATTACCTCATGGAAAATGCTATTAACGAACAAATGATTCTCTCAGCAGGTGACAGCAGAGCCTCTGGAGAGCAGCGTGGACATCAGACCCAGTCTATGCTGTTGTCTTTGAGTTCACAGCAGCATCAAGAAGAGCTGCAACAGCACCAGCAGTTGGACTTCAGCCGCACTGTGAAAGACCTCCTGACGGACAACAGCCTTACCGCTGGCAACCAGCTCATGGAACAGGTGTCGGAGCTGACTACAGGCGGGGCAGATTTCCCCTGTGAAATCAGAATGACATCGGAGCTCTCCAGCAGCATCAATGACCTTAACGCATTAGACACAAACCTTCTGTTTGACCCCAACCAGCAGCAAGGGCAATATCAAAACACTGCTGCAGAGGAGGAGCTGGCGAATGATGTACTATTTCAGCAGATTACCAGTGAGGCGGCACATTCAAGTGGCCTCGACTGGCTGGAAAACAAAGATCATCCAACTGTTGGGTTGATGGGTTGAGAATATTTTTTTTTATTTAACATGTTGAACATGTTAAATCTGTGGTTTGTTTTATTTATTTTCAGGCATTTACATTTTATAGTGCAACACTGGACACTTGTTTGTCCAGTTTAAGTGCCAGGCTGAACTGCAATGATGCTGCAACACTCTGATTAAAATGCTGGTCATTTCCCTTTAATCAGTGAACACCACCTCACCTTGTTTGATCAAGAGCATTTCCAACAACAAGTAAACAAAGGTTACTTAGCAAAAAAGTAATCCTAATCCTGCTTTTTTAAATGCTTTGTTTGATATTTCAGACAGAAATGATAACAGAGCCATGGATTTCTTCATGTATAGATATGTGGAAATGAATGAAACAAGATAAATATTATTAAGCATATTGCAACAACAAAATTTCTTTATATCAGTGTGTCTAGATATTGGTAACTGCAAGCTTTAACTAACAGAAGGATAAGGCGCAAAATATATTTACTGCTGAACTAATTATATGTCGTAAATGAAACATTTGTGTGCAATGTAAAAACTTGAAGCATCACAGGTTATCTTTGTCAGAGCTTTAACTGTCCGTCTGGTGTCTGAAAAAAATATTATCAACAAGACAGTTTACAGAAATATCATTTAGTGACAGAAACATAGAATCAAATTCAGCTATTTAATATTCTTATGATCTTTCATCGCTGATTCACGTTGACTGAGTGCAGGAAGAGTATCTGTTGAAGTATCTGTTAATACTTTTAATTGTACTAATTCAAAATGTGCTACTTTGGCTCTGATGCAGAATCCTCTCACACAATTTCCTGCCTACAACACTTTCTGATTTGGTTGATTTGAAATTTTTACACAAAGAGTTTAATTTTACTGCGAATGAATATCGGTCCAAAATAAGTTTTTTCACTCTCCTTGATTTCTAATAATCTGTATCGACATCTGCCCTGAAAAGGCCACATCGGTCAACCCTTAATCTAAACTGTCATTTTAATTTTTTCTAATTTCATCCACTTATATCAACATGTTCACACTTTGTAATTATTCTTTTATGGAAAATCTTCCTGACAATCATCTCAGATTTTGGCTGTCCTGGAGTCAGCCAATACATTTAAAGAGCCAAGTAAACCTCTCATCTCTATCAAAAGATCAAACCAATATCAAATCTACAAAATCATCAGTGCAATAAAAGCAGGGCTCTGACAAAATTAAGATATTGATACCAGTAGTATGATTTGGCTTATTTTGCACATTGTTTTGTTTGACAAGCCACCTTTTGCAAAAATCTGTCCATCCATATATCCATAGATATTTTAGGAAAAATCAGCAATACGCTATAAGGAACAAAATAACAACTTCTCTCAGTGGTTCAGAGTAACTTATTGTAGACACCTTGAGCCAAGAAGAATGACCTTTGTCCTGTAATGACGCCCATACATAAGCTTTAATTATGTAATGAGTACTCATGTGGCATTGAAATGGTAGTTACGTCACACCAGGCATCGTAGTACATACAACATAAAAGGTGCCCATCAAAAAGGCAAATAGGAAAGAACCACTGGTTCGAAAAAGGGGATAAAATATATAAAAGAAACAATTTACCGAAGAACTACAGTAACCCCCTAGAATGGGAGGGTTTTTGCACTTTCAAAGAATGAATCTTGTTTAAAAATATAATAAAAATAGAATTTTGAGATGGTAAAGAAAAAAATAATAAGGCATTATTGTATAAAATGGACGTAATATTTTCGGTTCCTACTGTAGCACTCATGATACTGCACTGACAATCTGTAATACTTGTGTTTCTTTACATAAATGCACTGTTTGGTTTTAGATGACGGAGGAGTATTTTTCACTGCACACCCTGAGATATAACAGCTAATCAACTGATCAAATGTGAAAGTCTTGTTTTACACTGCGTATGATCTGCGTGTAAAGGGTTTTGGTTTCTGAGCCTTATGTCCATACCAAAGACTTTTAATATAACCTGTAATGACGTGCACTGAGATCAATCTACTGTGTGATGGACATAGCCATAACAAATATATTGAGTAATATGAATGATAAAATGAGAATTAAGTAAAATATTTGTGACGTTTGCAGCACTGGAAAACCTGTCTTTCTAAAATCAGGACATCAAGGATTTCTTTGTTTACTATTGTTGATGCTTTTGTAAATGCGAAAGGAAAATAATCTTTTTATGGGGGCAAAAAAACACTGTAATGTGTTCATTCTGTGTTAGCATTAGATCCCTGAGTGTGTATTATTGGTCACACTGACGTTATTTGTTGTACAGATTAGAGGTGTGGCCTGTTGTTCAGTGTGTTTTTGTTTTACTATTTATTCAGTGTGTTGTTTGTACAGAAGGTGTAACCTTGCAAACCATATAACCTTGTGGACTCACACTAAACGGACTTGCACTGTTATGAGTTTTTTTCAGCCTACTTTTTAAGTGTCATAGCATATTATCACGTATCATATGCAGTTCTTTTCTGCAGCATGATATTCGGTTAATAATGAATAAGAACTGGATTTTGGCGGAAAATTATCCCAGAAAATATTTGCACATATTTCAAAATGTGGGAATGAGACTATCCATATTTATATGGTGTAATACTAATGTCATGATTATTAAAAACTTCTGTCAAAGCAGATTATTTCACCGTAATAGATGATCTCATTTGGAGTATAATTTAATTTAGAAAAACCTTTCTTATTTATATTCAGTTTCTCAGTTTAGATGTTTCTCATTACTGTGTCTGTGAAAACGTTTGCATTTATTTGGTTAGCACTGACGTTTGTGTTACATTAAGCCTTTACCCTTCCTCTTGTTCAAAGTGGTTCAGAGCTGTAGAACTGCCCTCCACTGTTGTGTTGCTGTGCTCAGTGTACAGACGATTTTTTTTTTTTGCATTTTAGCAAGTGCTTTTATAAGAGGAAGTGCTTGTTGATACTCATTTTTAAAGACTTTTTCAAACTAATAAACATTTTTAAGTACATCGGTATCCATGAGTCAGTGTTTCTTTGATGTCAACATAAGAGACTCTGGATTTCTTGAAGGTAACTTGCATTTGTTAACTAATCTGGTGGTACCCTTTTTTTTTTGAGAATCAAAAAATAAAAAATTGTGGAAAATAAAAAATACAGCGCTGGGTACCAACAGTTGTGTACTCAGGTTGTTTGAGGGGCAGGGGCAAAAAAGTGTTTTTAAAAAGGCACCAGCTGCATGTGGTCAGGAAAACAGATGTAGCTGAGGAATGTCTGCACTGCGTTAAACGTCCACGGAATTGGACACCGATATTTTCCGAAAACTAAAAGACTCGGCTGAATTGTATTCTCTGCAATCCATGTGAATCAACAGAATATAATGTTTCAATGTTTAGTATTGGAACTGTGTGTCAGGTGCCTCAATAGCCATTTTTCACAGCAGACATTTTTCTTCTTTGAAAAGTAAAAATGTCTGCTGGAGTTAGGCATACTGATATATAGTGAATAAAAAAGAATTGCGATCTGAGAAGAGAAGAAGATTCTTTTTTCGATATTCACCATTGAATTGACCACAGAGGTGTTTAAACAAACCTGATTAAGATCCCCCGACTCTCCCTTTTGTTGCACCTGCTAGAGTCAGACATCATCAGACACATTTATCATTCTTATATTTCATGAAGTTTGATGAGCAGGGAAAATCACAGGTAACTCACAGCATTAAAGATGGCTCTGTTCTGGTCTGGCTCTGTTCCAATAAGTTGTTGGACCGTCAGCCGGCATGCCGAGTACAAGGTCCTTGGAGCTGTAACACTTAAATGGAACACAGTTATTTATTTTTGCTCTGTTTTTCCTGCTATGATTTGTCAAAATGTCTGCTGTTAAAACTCCCAAACCAGCTGCCATCTGAGTTTAATTAGCTGCAATAACTGAAAACACCTGTGTGGTTGTGAAGGACCTTTGAAGATGACTTGCTATTTAAAAACAAATATCAAAAGCAAGGACAAAGAAGTAAGTAAAATGGAGAAAAAAATGCTAAGATAGAGGTCAACATTTGTAGCCCCAAAACCTTGGAAATGGAGTGAAGTATAAAAATGGAACCACTCAGGTAAAGTGCCTCAGAAATAAAGTAACTGTACTTCTACTATTCATTTACCCCTATGCGTTGAAGTGTAATAATATTGAACCAGTGCTGGATCTGAGTTTCCGCCTTCTTGCTATGAGTAACTTAAACTCTCTTGTTGTTCGTGCAGCAGCACTAAACACCAGCACCATGATCTGCCTGAGCTCGGCCTACTGTTTGATTGATGACAGCCCAAGCATCTCTGCCCTTTTCGAACCATCTACTGTTTATGTTTCTTTAGATAGATTTGTGTTCGAGCCACCAGTGTGGTTGCACACCATTAGTTACAGATGCAATTCAGTTTCAGTGATAAATCGCATTTCAGAAACTAGAGCTACACTTCAATTTTAATTATTTATGCCAGCTGCGGCACTTAAACTACCTGACAGTAGAGTACGGGGTTGCAGTGGTATACCCTTTTCAAAATAAATGTGGCATGAAAATGAACTATTATCATACCATTGCTCATCCACAATATTTAATTCTCACATATTAGTGTTAATAAAAATACATATATTTCAAGTTTATATCAAGTTTTGTGTCTGTCAGGACAAAATGGACAGATTATAATAAAGCATTTGCTCAGTGAAAAAAACCCTTACTGTTTTCTTTTCATTAAGGGTCAGTGTAACTAATTATTTCGTAATATTTGTGTAATACCATATACTGTGACACCATGATATTATCTGAGAGGGTTTTCATATTGTGAAAATCTCATACTGTTGTAACACTAGTTGGCTTTGTAACATAACACAAATTTCTTCAACCTTGAATGGCTAACAAGCTGCAGCTTTTATTACTGCACCAGACATAATAAAAACACACAATTATACTATATAAAAAGGGCTGGAGCCAGAGTGATTTTACTTCCCGCTGATAGTACTCGGCTAGTAATGTACTTTTAACTAAATAACATTTTGAATTGACAACTTTTTTACTACTTTTACTTAAGTAAATTATGTTAAACTTCCTTCAACCCAAATACCAGGGTATTTAAATATAATTTAAACAGTTCACTCTCCACTAGTTTTCTAGGTTGTGAATTACACATAAATGTTATTTTGACTGTAACTTTTCCCAAAAAGGATTATTTTGGTGAATTAACTTAAGTTTCCTTGAAACTCGACTATGTGATATTCATCGCGTATATATATATATTTAAAACAACAAAGATGTTACATTACTCCATCATATATTATTTTCTAATAGCTTTGATTGTTGCATACAGGCGATTCGTAAGTAAAGGTATCAAACTCAAAACTAAAAATGTTGCCTCCGAAATGTGGTGGGCCGGGAATATTAAGAAAATACTCGGGTAACAAATACTCTCAAAGGTTTACTCAAATACAGCACAATGATGCGTTCACTTGCCCTCTCTGTTGTTTTCCTTGGGTTGTAAGTAGCGACATACAGCGAGGTGGGACAAGAGGAGGAGTAGGAGGAGGAAGGGGGGAGGAAACCGATGAGGAGGACGAGGATGGTGAGTGACGACGGTGTCACAGCTAACTACTAGGTCAGTTTCAGGGTATCTAACTACCAGCGTAAACACACCGAGGAGATAACAGAGGAAGAGTAGTAACCGAACACAACTACAGTCTAACTACTGTTGGCCGGACCAGTGTCTTCTTCTTCTTCTTCTTCTTCTTCTTCTTGTCGTCGCTCTCTGGGAGGAAGAAAGGCGAGGATATTATGGCTGCACTTTCTCCCCAGATCCGAGGACTTCAGACAGATGAGGTAAACTATCTTGTTAATGAGAGCGCTCATGTGACCACGTCGTTAGCAAGATGGCTAACTAGTTGACGCTAACGAGCTAACGAACGTTAACTGGCCAGCTCACCGACACCGACAGCGACACCGAGAGTTCTTTGTGAGCTGAAATGTGTTCACTATTGATAGAAAATCGATGTTATTGATCTGCTCTACTACTTCTCGGCATACATTTATATTATCCATAACTTAGAGCCGTAGCCGCTCACTTTTTTTTTCTTAGCCAGGAAACACAACAGGCTCCTGAGCTGTCAACGCCTTTCTGTTGGCCCGTCCTCAACTCAAGCACACACACACACACACACACACAAAACTCTGAATTATCTTGCTAGAAAATCACGTTGTCAGAGCTCCCTGGTCCAGATAACAATGTCAGGGCCCAGTGGTAGGGTTATACTTGCCAAGCCAGGATGGGAGCTGTGATTTAGTTGCGAAATCACATGACGTTTCATCATCAACTTTACAGTAAAGGCATAAATGAGGCTGGGGTTATTATGGTGGGAAATGTGCTCAGCTGCCGAGTATTGTCAGGATGTTACATCATCCTGACAATACTGGGCGACACTGATTGTATAGAGGGGATTTGTACAGCATGCCTGTAAAAGGAATTCATATACAAAGACAGATTTCTGTATATTTATGAGATAAGATTGAATGGGGATTGTTTTGTTTCCTAAGATTATGATTCTCTACAAGGCATGGGACGATATGAGACATTCTCGTCACGCTTACCTTGTTCAACATTATTGCAATCCACGATATTATCCTGATACTCATCCAAATATTCTTAAAACTTTAAAATAAAAACTAAGACATACTGGAATCACTTTAACCTTACATTTTAATAGGAAACAGATATTTTTATTGTATCACAGATAGGACACACATCTTTTTAAAGTGAAATACAAGCAATCGGGAAAAAAAACCTCAAAGCAACATTATGTATCATGTTGATAGTATAGTGTCTTGTAACAGGTAGGTAGGTTAAATGGTTTCTCCATCTCAGCCACTCCGCCCCCCTATCACCTGTTTCTACACTGTGTCACGATGTAAGGATCACAGCGTTACATACATGTTTACTTCAAGATACACATAACACTGTTATGACATAAGGAGTTTTGTTTGTAAAGTTGGCAGCTACATTATGTCTGACAAATTGTTATAGACCTTTATTAGACCATTTGTATTTACGACAGGGATGTTGCACTCAGAAACTGTGGGGTCTCCAAATCACACATAATGTCAATTACTACATAATGTTGCTTTTCATAATTAATCATAAATCATAAGGTCTTCCTGCACAAATAAAGGATAAATAAATAATGTTAACCTCATATCCCTCTTGACTTTTGTAGTTTGGAATCCAGATTATTTACACACATCCGATCTAACTTTCTGTTGTGGGGATTATAATCTGCAAAACAGGCCTTCAGCCATGTTGACAGGCTAAAAAAATTAAACATAAATCAGGAAAACAATATAGGACTGTAAGTGGGTGAGTTAGGCAGCTTTTTCAAGTCATTCATGTGAGGACAGTTATCTGGATTCACAGTTATCCCAATAATGAAAATTAAGCCTGATCAACTTTCTTTGTTTGGCTTTTTTTTTACCACGATCAAAGATAAATTCTTTATTGTCCCATCCCTATTAACTACCTTGCTATTGATTTCTATATTATACTCATATACTCGTGTGTGCATATCTAATGAAGAGAAACCAACACAAGACAATATTCACTCTCTACTGGACAGCTGACCAATTACAGGATAACACGAGGCACTGTTGCGTATATTAAGAGTTAGAGTACTTAGCTTTATGTTTCTAGTTAAAATGTTATTAATTTATGTTTTTATTGTTTGTTTCTTATCTTTCTCTTTGACTCACCTTGTGTTGTTTGGTTTATGATTTATGTGTGACTGTAATTGTTCATTAGGATATATCTCTGTCTCTGTCTTTATTATATGATTGTATTCATACACTCAATTGTGTGTTTTTTCTTTTGGTTATTTCAGGAGGAATCCAGAATCCTAAAAGTGAAAGTCATTGCTGGAATTGGGCTGGCAAAAAAAGATATTCTTGGAGCCAGGTAAGTTGTAGATAGTTAACATCACAGTTGTACTGTATATTTTTAAGAGTTGTAGAGCCTCACAGACAACTGGCATTTATTTTCTCAATTAAACAACTGACATTATCAAATATTTAGTTTTTCTGGCCAGCAGTCCCTTAAAAACAAAGATATTCAGTTTTCTAACTAAACAACAACCATTAAAGTACTTAGCATTTGTTTAACCAAATCAGTTATCAAAATAGTTTATGAGTATTTGAGTATATTGAAGTTGACTAATCCATTAATTGACTCGCTGTAGCTT
>OMLP01016101.1:0-14832 GCA_900302685.1 Spondyliosoma cantharus
CAAGAAAAACAAGAAAGGCAAAATCAAAAAGTCAAACTTCTAGCACAGCATTAATAATTTAGCAGCCTTCCACAGAACTAGGAACTCATTTAGATGAGGACAAAAGGCACTCTTGCATCGCCCTGGCCGGATCAAAGGCAAATCATTAATTCGAAGCCTCCTGTTGTAGTCAGATCTGGTGTTTTATTGCAACTAGATTTCCTTAAACTGTCTTCAGAGTCAAAGAGAGTGCTGAGACAAAGCAATTCTATTTCTCCTACAAGGGCACTGCTGAGCCCGAAGTTTAAATTGAATGCCCCAAAATAACCGTTTAATTATGTGGCTATCGGAGAGGCTTTCATGTTTTCCGAATGAATCAGGGCGAGCGAGATAACCAATTCTTTCATCGATGCAAAACTGGAAAAAAAATTAAGTCTCCCTCGCTTCTATGAAAAGTGATAGGAAGCCATTGAAATGAGCTCATATGCCAGAGACATTAATTATATTTCTTATAATTAGGTAGAATATCCCCAGATCACCCCGATCCATGCCAGATAAATTTAATTAGTGGACAAATTCAACAGCACATGCAGTGTCCACATCTTTATAAAGCTTCTGAGGCTGGAGGATGTCTTCAGTTTAGCTCAGTTTAGTTGTCAAGGTATGGTCAAAGACAAATCCCACCACAGCGGCCAATAAAGCTGTGTTTTATTGCAGATTTGAACCCAGTGCTGTTATGACTTATTCTTTTTGAAGAGCTTTTTGAATATACATTTTAAAAAAATGGTGGGCTTTCATCCGAAAATATGCAGCAGCAGCATTTCACAGACACGTATATGACTCCATGTGAATTCCCAAATGTTTGAAATTCTAAATATTCACAGCACTCCGACACACCCGGTGACTTGTTCTCTGCTTGTCAGAACAAATCTGTCATTGAGTGAATAAGTTTGTGATTCATTCCATGACGGCTGCCTATAGCTAGCAAATTAATTACTGGCCCTGAATATATAACAGACGACGTCTCCATGATGAGGAATAATGCCGACTTTGAAGGCTGAAAAGTCAATTCAATTTGGATTGTGGAGGACTTGCCTTGGTTGATAATTCATTGATCAAAATGACAAATGAAACAACATACTGCAGTAAATTCAGGGTGAGTTTTTCCATCTGGGCATGCTGAAATTTGTAACATAAAAAACATAATTACATAAGAAAAAGGATCATTTATATCTGAACAAGCCTCTGTGGGGCTGCACTGAGGCACAGCAGTGCTTTGAGCTAAATGCTAACATTGCCAATGCAACATGTTCACAATAACACTGCTAACATGCTAATGTTCAGCAGGTATTGTGTTTTCCAAACTGTGTGGTAACATTTGGCAACTAGCACTAGCTACACACAAAGTGTAGCTGAATCTGATAGAAATACAGGTATTCTGTCTTCAACTTAAAGGTATTATTTTCAGACATGCAGACACTAAATGTGCTATTGCAACTCCACAACACAGCTGTTGTTCGAACCATCTGCCTCCTCATGTGGTTGGCAGTATGTTGTACCAGCTAACGTTTCTAACGCTAGCTCGCAAACAAGTTCAGTAATGCTAGCTAGCGAACCATAACATTGCGTTTGCATTAACATAACACAGTGGCTAACGTTAGCATTGCTAAAGCTCGCTAACGTTAGGACAGTACAGTATCCTAGGCGGATACTGCAGGGCTCGAACATTTTTTTTTTTTCTCCATAAAATTGCCAGTTACCAAGACTGTTGACGGAACACGGACACCGCATGATACAAACAGCATTATACTATATTGTTGGAATTATCATACAGAGTTCAAACAAAACAATCAATTTGGACCTGGCAACATGTTTTTGATGACTGGTTTACAGGAAAAGTGATATTTATATTCTGCACCTTCCTACAATCTCTGTAAATGTATGTGTCTACATAAGAATGTTATCAATGTGACCTTTAAGTATAAGACCAATTAAAAAAATCCAACCCACTGATGTGCTGGAGGAACAGATGAGGTATTACTGAAGTCATTACAATCTACCCAGAGGGGGACATGAATTAATTTCAAAGCAATCTTTTTAATAATTGTCAAAACATTTCAAACGTGAACCTCACCTGACTCTATAAGAAAAGTGAAATGAACGCCAAAGTCATTAAAAATCACTGTCTGGGGATCAATAATGTCTGTATAACATTTCAAAGCATTAATTCAATAGTCGATGAGAAATTAATCTGGAACTCCAGAGAGCCATGATGCTAGTTTGGACCAACTTAATTTATGACTTACCACAACCGCTAACTAACCGATGACGACTAACTAAACACTCTTATCAACATTGAATACTACAATAACATGTATTGTATTCATTTGACTTTATATAACTTCTCTAGATCATCATGAAACCCTTACATTTCTCAAAATGGCCTCTGAGTGAATGAAACAGCCATGAGGTTGCTAAACTGCAACTGCAAAGTCATTTCTGCATCAGTTGCTACCGGATCGCTTACGCTGTCCACATTTAACGACTGACAAAGCTCTTGCTACTTAATTAAGGGAACAAATGATCCATTAATATAAAACCAAAGCAACAGAAACACTGATCTCGTGGTGTCTGGGCAACATGCTGATGTAATGTACATTTTTTTTTTTTTACTCTTTTAATGATTTTCTGCAGTCTGCAAATATAAAATTGCACGGTAGACCTATAATTTGCTGGAGTCATTATAATTTGAGAGCTCATGAGAGTTCACTTATCGATGACAAAGAGAAACAAATATGTTTTGTTGTTATTCATTTGGGGCTGGCACAAGAAAGTCTCAGTTTTTTTTCTGATGAGTAAAAAAAAGAACCTGTAGTGTCACGTAGTCTAAAAGAGGATCATATCTCCCGTCTCCTCTCAGTGCGATCTGGCCCGACAGAACGGGAGATCTCTACTCGACTTCTGAGCATGTCTCTCTCACTTGGGGAACAGCGACAAACCTGTCAGCTCCATTTGTCCTAATCATATCTCAGTGGGATGTGGCGGCTACTGGAACGTCGTTGGGAATATCACTCACGCTCACACACAAGTAGCACACTGGAAAGATGAGCCTATACATGAACAATGCTGTGTAGCCCTCCACCTGAAGCACCGTCGCTCTTTGACCTTGGCGTTGACCTTGACATGGCAGCGTCTTTAACTGCTCACTGTCAGCTTGTTGCCTGGCAAAACCTTCATCTGATGTGGGATTTGACTGGAAGCTCTATAAGGCGGCCTTGCATGCCAGAGGAAAACCCAACTCTATTGTTTAGACATACTTTAAAATAAAGGAACCACAATGCAAATTGGCAAACAACAGCTATGGAGCTAATGGCTATCATTTTAGCAACCTCGCTCTACAAACTTCCTCGTCTTATCTATGCAGTGTTGCCGTGATTACCCCCCGCTAATCATTTTATTTAATCATATCCACATTTTTTTAAATGTTTTAAAACAGCTAGATCTTTTTTTCATATCTTTGGTTGAGTTGTGTGCTCACATTATCTTAAATGTTTCCAACCTTGCTCATGTTTCATTTGGTTGCCTGTCGCTACAACTTCTGGGGAAACATTGGAAGAAATGTCGAAACGTGACTGAACGTAAGTTGGATTAAACTTAAAAACAAACACCTCATCCACGAACATTTGCAGCCTGAGTCACATCAGATTTTCAATGGCAGTGGCGGTTGTTTAACAATGAAGAAAACTACACCCATGATCCCACTCTACTCCACAGCGTCTTTTGTTAATGTTTTGATTGAGACCCCTCGGTGCAGAAAATACACACTGTGCATTTAACAAAGAGTTTTCTTGGAAGGGAAAAAAGTTACCATTTGCAGTTTGTACTCTGATAGCGGAATTTAAATAAATGTGGATGGTGCACCAAAGCTGATTAGCTACGATAGCTTTCCCTTTTGTTGCATTCTCTGTCTCTCTACATCAGCCTTGTCAGGACAACTTGCTTGAACGGTTAACGGTGCAAATGTGTGTGTCAAAGCTCACCAAACTTGAACTTGATGTAAAAACATTTGACTAGTTTTACTTTGTCGCCGTGAGCAAATCCACTAATCATGGTGATTACATCTACATTAATTGCTTTTGCTACAAAATTTCACAATTTTAAATGTATAGCCAAGGGTCTTTATCCATAGACTTCTTCACACACAGAAGTCCATACACTCGATAATGCTCCCATGAACATTTATTACCTCCATTTGCGATGTTTCGAGCCTGAAACATCTCACATATTTCCCTCTTTTGTTTTCTCCCTCCACCTGGTGTTCAACATGCTTCGATGTGCACGCTTTTATAAACATTTTGTATGATCAGTTTCTTCGCAGCCCATCAGAGTCCTTTCGTTTTTCTCTCGTTGCCAATTCCGACCCATCGTCACGCCGTTCACACGTCAATACCAAGTCAGGTTTTTTATGTTGCCATTAACAGAGCTTCTATTCCAAAAACAGCAATGTTAAAGTGATAAATTCAAAGCTCCAACACTTAACAGAATTAATCCACCACCAATTTGTGGAAACAAGCCGAGGTGAGACTGATTTTTAAACCAGCGGACAAGAGACTGGTCGTTCACAAACCTCATCTCTGTGATAGTACTAAACTGTGAAGGCTGCTCCACTGTCTGTGACACTGTGTGTCCTTGATGCATTACATTTTTCCCTAGAGTGGCAATAACTGCACAAATGACTGGTTGCTATATGCTGGGAGTGTCTTAAAATTGGGAGACACTGGTATTGATCAACAACCATGTCAACCCCTGAGATATAATATAGTAATTTTACTGCTAAAAGGCAGTAAAAATTACATTATCACTTTTGAAAGCATGCTGCAAAAATGAATCCTGGCTGGAGGGTACATTTTAATAAGAAAGGTAAAGTACAAGGCAAAATGTATTCATTATTTATGACTGAATATTGAAAACTGGAATAATAAGGTAATGAGGCTAAAGTATTTGGGACTACTTCACTGGGACCGTAAGGGCTTTAGTGGTATAAATTGTTAATGCAGATATTTTGTGGCTGTTTGTTCCTTTTCACTGATTGGAAAGAGCCAAGAGCAGCTAAAAAACAACAATTCACTCTCAACTCTCAACAAAGCAGCTGTTCTCTGACGCAACTTCACTGGAAAAGTTGCCATGGAGCAAACCTGTCTCTCACCTGCGTAAATCTCTCGTGTCATAGTTCTGGAATCGCTTATCATTGTGTGACATTTCATGTCAGGAAGCGATGGCAGAGGTGAGAGCGGGGTGGAGGGAAGGAAGTGATGCAGAGGGCGGGCTAATTAATGCCTCCGCTTCCATCTCCGATTGCATTGGTGGCACCAACACTGCCACATTTTGCACCCTTACCCCTGCATCGGTTATGCAAATGGCGGCAATTTCACATGAATGGCAGATCGTCTTCCTGAAATGAGGATGGGCAAGGAGCGAAAATGAAAAATGGAGGAGGAGGCCGAGATGTGGGAGCCAGTCAGCCTTGAAATGATTCAATTTAAGTGATGAGGAGCTGACTTTGATAAGTTTGCATTTTAATAATGAACACTGTGACCGCTTCAGGGGTCCAGTTACAAAGATGTAGCATACTTAGCAACAAAAAAAATGAGACCATCAGAGCCGACAGTCAGTCACTGTAAGACAAAACTGAGGCTGAAGATCATTGTCAGAGTGTCCTCTGTGCGCTGGTGTGTGAGAAGGAGATTGTGTGTGCTTGTGTGTGTGTGTGTGGATCTAAAAGTAAATAAGATGCTCCTGGGAGTTTTTTGACTCTGGAGTTGAATTTGCTGCCAGGGGAAAAAAAGGGCTCCAGCTTATTATGTAGGATTTTTTTCAGATTTCTTTCCAATATACCGACTCTGGGGTGTGTATGCATATTTAATGAGGCCTTTTGCCTCGATGCGATTTTTAGACTGAGAAGGATTTCAGCCTACTGTCATTATGAGTGATTGTGCTTCCTCGTGGCACATTTCAGTTGGATGTGGCAATAACTGTCTGTCTATCCCCCAAAGCACCACTGATCTTATTATGATTATGACTTTTTCTGCCGCTGCATATTCAAAAACCTGTCGCATATCATTTGTGTTGGGCCAACTGCAAAACTCAGGAGCTCATCACACGGGGAGCGGGCCTTCATTGTATGTTGTATGAACGAAGGTGACACCTTGCAGTTTGTACCGTATGTTAAAGGCAAAGCGTTTTTCATCCTATGGTGGAGACTGAGGAAAGTTTGCAGCAAATGAATTCAGTTTAATGGAAAATTCTGTATTCAATGGAGTCGCTTGCGGGGGCAAGGTACAATATACTGCATATATTTTAATGACATCTGCGCTATTTTATTTCTTAGATTCTCTTTTTCTGATTTACTTACGTGATTTTCTTTGAATTCATATTGTATGAGCCTTATTGAAGGGAGCCGAGAACGAGAACTTCATTCAGGACAAACGAAGAACCTGAAGCTGAAATGTGCAACTCAGCGAGCCGTCTTGACATTGACCTTTAAAGAAATAGAGAGTCAAAAACTACTATTTGTGCTGTGCATTTGTTTTGCTTTTTTAATTTTTTTTTACACAACTCTGTTCTGCGTTAATAAGTGCTCCACTGTGCGCAATGACAAAAAAAGGAGGGCCACAGAAAAACACATGATTTATTTGTAGTGAACTGGAAGGGCAACCGAGAGGGCACTTTATTATATTTCAGCTAGGACACTTTCACGGCGTTTGTTCAAACATGGTTTTTATTGAGTTTCAACCAGCACCATCAGACTCTAAGGAGATAACTTCCAACGAGGAAAATGAATGCATGATGCAATGTCACTTCTGTGCACGTGACACAGCTCCTCTGGTTAAAGCTGTTACTGCGGGTGAGCACCAGAGCCTTCTGATCCCATCCAGTGTGAACAGATGACCTGAAATCTTCAATCGAAGTGTAGAAACATTGTCGATTCAGACTTCTCATGGAACTTGTCCAGGTCCAGGTGGAATTGATATATCACTAGTTATACTGAATCAAAATATTATATGATAACAAAAGCTTCCAAGCCTAAACATCCAGCTTCCTATCACGCTCTGGATTACAATACATTTCTGTATCATCTGCATCAGTAATTACTGCAAAAAAGAACCGGTCTGTATTTCCAACTAGGCCGTAACTGACAAACACAGAAACATGCAGATGTGTTCAATTAAACTCTTAAGCGATAGCATTTATTCAAACAGACTTTACAAATTGTGAGTCTGAGTCTTTAAGATTAAACAAAATCACATTAGGAGGCTGAATCTATCTTGTTTGTGTTTCTCCTCAGCGTCGTGCCTCTTTGCTGCAGGCCAGATGATCAGCGGCTCGAGGTTGAAAGTTGGCTCATATCTGTTTCACGTCGAGAGACATCCGTGGTTTGTGAAGATCTAATAGGTCGTAATGAGCGAGCCGTCCCCCTCTCTCAGCCACCACTCTCTTTGGTAATGAATCGCTCAAAGGAATAGGTCATTTTCTGACTGTCTGTACGATTTACTACCATCCATTTCATGTATAGAGCCAGCGGAGGACAAAGGAGTGCTTCACCTTCTCTTCGTCTATTATGAGTTTATTCAATGTTGTACATTGTGTGCCTACATATAATTCAATTCCCTTTTGGCCGAGACTCAAGAAAGGATTTTCTATTCATAGGCTGGAATATGATATTCAGTAAAATGTAATAATCTTGGCTGCTCCAGTGTCCTGAAATGGACAATCTCAAAATGTCACTCAAGGAGTCTCCACTCTCGCATCTTTATTTCCTTCCTTCTCTCGCCCTCTCTTCTCTTTCACACTATTATTAAAGTCATCCTTTGCACTGCTGTTATATTGATTTCCATCCCACGTCTTTATTGAAAATGATGACTAACTATGTCTCCCTTTCGTTTCTCATTTTCCTCTGCCTCTCTTTAACGCTGTGTCTTTCACAAAATACAGAAGCCAATTACATGAAGCCATTTGCTGTTGGACACACTACCGACTCATACCGTGGTTTTTTTTTAACAAATGTGTACATATTTCCATATGAGACAAGATTCTAGCAAAGTCTGGTCTTTTTTTTCTCCTTTTTTAAGCTTATTCAGTTGTGTCAGCTTTAACCTTGTTGTGCACTGGTTCTTCAATGTCAAAAAAAGGCACACAATATCTTCATTCAAAGCCTTTGAACAAGGTTAAGCAATGCAGAAGCTGCAAGAAGCAAAGCTGAAAAAGTCCATTGACGTATCTGAGGCAACATCTGTCCGTATACGGTTACTGTAGCCAGAACATTACAGGACCAAAGCTCAGAGTGATAAGAAACCTCTAATGAGGTTTGAAAGACTAAAGACTAGTGATTCAGAGTCTGTGCCAACCAAACTACAGAGAGAAAACTTTGCTTTTTTACAGAAGAAAACAGTATTGTTGCATTTCAGATATGCATTGATAACGATTCCCTGCTTTTGTGTCTCCTTCTCAAGTTGGCAAACTGACACACACACACACACACACACATGGAACAACCAACACAATTTATTATGTTAATTGACTTAAATGCCACGAGTCTCTAAAAATGTCAGTGCACTCGATTTTAACATACGGTGAGTGCAATCGGATCCATACCGCTCCGCATCAGTCTCAAGTTATACATGAACGGCTCAAATTTCAGTGAAGAAGACAGTAAACATTCAAACAGGGCTAATGGTTTTTTTTGTTTTTTTTCTGTTATGATTATGGAAATAAACTAATTCAGGCGTAAAAACTCAAGCTCAAACAAAATTGGTTCCCCCTTGTCTGCCACTGGAGCAGAACATTCCTCTTTACAGCAGACAGATTACATTTCTGCCTTGTGTTTTACTGATGTGGATTAAACATCTACATCTTTGCACACAATTTAAATAAACTACGTTTTGTTGTATGAGCGTCATTGTCAATGCTCAGAGTTGGAAAGTGGACTCACTCAGCTCGTGTATATCACCGTAAGAAGCACTGATGCTTCACCTGTAGTAGGCGTTTTACAAATTATTCTACCTTTTATTTTATATTTGGTGTCAACGTATTACAAGAAAAGCACCTGAGAAGCTTATGAAATATGATGCAAGGTTTAATGCTGGGAGAAAAACTGGTGGCAGGAGGAAATATGTTTGCATAAATTTCTTCTTTCAATTTCCAGTTTCTCAGCCAAATGACTGTTTCAGTTCTTAATCTTGAGTGCTTGTTTTAATCGGGTTTGCATCTTGAAATACTGGTGTACATGACACTAGTTCTAAGAAAATAAGCATTAAAAAGTAACTGTAATGCAGGTCATCTTTTCTTATTTTATATTTTTAACGCAGAGCTACACAATGTCTGACACATATGAATCGAATAAGTGCAGAGTCTGAGCTCCATTATGAAGTAAAACCGAACAACAGTAGAGGATATGACATTTGAGTTGCATATTTGATTAAAAAACAAAAGACATCAGAATATCCTGCGGTAAAAGTCTGACACTGGCAACACCTGCACCTCAGGAGGAGTCAAAGATGTACCTCTTCAGGTCATACGAGTGTGACTAAAGTAAACTAGCAACTTGGCTTATTTGAAGGTCAGGAGTGCCACATGATGTCTGGCCCGAGGCACCAAGATATCCAGATAACGGGCCTGTTCCTGTCAAACTGTCATCACACTTGACCTTCAGATTTGTAAGCAGACTATTTTCCCCACAAATCTGGAAAAAAAATAAAAAAATTCTGGAACGTATAAAAATATTCCCCTCATGATATGAGACTTTACAGCAGCCGACAGCTGCAGGAGAACGGCAGTGTGTCTCCGTTCCCTCGCAGAGGTAAGCCACATCCTGGACACTGTGATCCCTGAGGAGGAATGTCACAGCAGAAAGGGTTAACTCTGAGTTCTTTGCTTTCATCTTGGAAAATGCTGCTGCTGCTGTTTAGCTCTGGAGGAATTATCATGTTGAACCCTCATATAGCGCCACATGCGTCACTGTTGGTATGTACGGCACGTGCAGGCCCATATACATCCAACTTCCAGTGCGTTTAGGTAGGTCACTGCAGATGGATTAGACACACTAACAGTAAAAGAGTACAGCAATAGTAACGTATTGCATATGTTGCATATGCTGGATGCAAATATCAAAGACTTATTTGAGGCACAGCCGTTGTTACCCATCACGCCGAGGCCACAATAAACATCTATCACAAGGTAGCACTCAAGTGCAGCATATCGCTTCCCAGAATCGATAGCGGTGTCGCCGGAGCTAAACTCATTTCTCATAGTGTTGAGTTGAGCCTTTTCGTGACGCAGAGAGTGAAATTTGAAATGTCAAAGTGAGCTTTAAAAGCCAGAAATATCACCTGTTGAAGTAATTGTTGAGTCATTGGCATTTATCGATAACACCATAACCCCCTCAGCCGCTGATATATTACAGGCATTTTGTGCTGCGGCCCTTGTAATGTCTTTCTCATTTTACCTTTAATGCGCTCTGCTGCGCCGACAGTTGTTTTGGGGGGGGCCTGAATCATATTGAGAACAAATCCTTTCACTGAATCCTACAGTAAATAACACACAGGTTATATATGAAGACGAAATAAGATTACTAGAAACAAAACTTTACTCGCTCCCTCCTAGCTGTGTAGTCTATCCTGTCAGTGCCGAAGCAGAGAGGGGCTTGACTTGGCACGATCGTATGCTGCAGGTAAACAGAGAAAATATGGATGGCTGCAGTGTTGCTAATTGAAACAATAAAAACAACCTGTCTGGATGGCCTCTGCAGGTTGCCTTCACTGTACACTCACTAATTGCTACTCAGTACCGGCTCAAAGTGTTCGTAGTTTTACGGATAGTAAAGGATTTTTCCCCCTTGCTCAATGAGCCTCTGTGAGAAACACATTGCTGACAAAGAAATAACTAATTAATCTTCTCGTAAATAAAAATGCCTCACTTAGGCTGGAATGACCAGTAGCTTACGGCTAATTAATGGTATATATAGTTGCATAACAGATTTATTGAATCGTTTCATTGACTTAAAGCAACATTATGTAACTTTTTTACCTTAAAATAACAGCTTCAGAATCATTTTGATGGTTGAGTGTTTTGTAACAGGGTGAATGGTGTTTCCCCTATAACTCGTTTCTGCACTGTGTTACATACATGTTTACTTCATCATACAAGTTTTCATCACATCACATCACATTGTAATGACGTAATGAGTTTTGGTTGTAGTGAGCACCAACATTACGTCTGACAAACAGTTACAGACTTGATTTGTATTTATGACGTTGATGTTGAACTGTGGGGGGCGCCAAATCGCAGAAAATAACGATTTCTACATAGTGTTGCTTTATTGTCCCTTCCTCTAGTTTTGCTACTATTACCATTGGATTTAGTGTTAAGTATCATCCCATGATTGTCACTTCTAGAGACGCAAATCACTGATGTCACTCTACTCGAACTAAACCCTCTTGTACTGTATGACTAAATATACGATTCAAATACATTTCTTTCATGTTTTGCTTCTGTATAACGACAATACGGTGACCTCTCCCTGATATTGCATAATTTCTGCTGTTAAAATGAGTCTTTGTTCTGTGAAAGGTTTCCAAATCCTTTGAAATTCTTTTTTATTTTAGCTGAGCTATTCAGTAGTTTAGTGGAAACAGAGGAATATCTGCACATCTTCTTTATGCAACTCTTTCAAACCAAATCAGACACAACTCCAAAATGCTTGATATTCAAGCCATAAACAACTCTCTCATTGTTACACAAATTAGCAATCGTATAAGTCTTCTGCATCAAGCTGTACTTTTCTTTCCAGCAACACTTAGCCTCCTGTTAAAATCTGGACGTGTTGTTTGAGCCCCACGTTTTGAAATGCATATTAGCTTGTCCAATCTTGTTTTTAGCATTGCAAGGAATATTGCCAAAATCAGTTCATTTCAGAGCTTCAGAGACTCAGAATCCATCATACATATTTTAATTTACTGTAATGGTCTCCTTCAAATCAGAAAATAATCTAGAAGTTGTACAAAATACAGTTGCTTGACAACAAAAAACTAGAAAAGAGAACATATTGGTCCCTTATGATGTATGTCATGATTTTCTCACATATTCATATATCTTGAATGTTATCGCTATCTGGGTTTCTCTGAATGCTTCTTGATGTGCGCCTACATGCTGTGACAGTGTTAACAGGTCTCTATCATGAAGCGCTGGTTTGATTCTGATGGAGTTGCCATGCAGAAATCGATGCCAAATATAAATCGACACCAATTAGCATCTCTGTTATAGCTCCTATTCCCGTGACATATAAAATGCGTCCTGCTGTAAAACACATCGGAATGGTGCATCAAGTATTAAGTCGCCAAGAGTGGTTTGATTCAAATGGATTGGCAATGAGGGGGGAATCGATATCAAATGTGAATCCATTTTGATGATAAGTCTGATTCCTGCCCAGGGAGTCGGCATCATCTCTTGCCACCGCTGTCAGCATGCCTCAGTAGCTGCATCCTGTGTACTCTGAGTAATATGACACAGACACGGAAAGGCCGAGTTAACGCTCAGCGAAAAAGATACTGCGAGAAGGGAGGAGAGAGATACTCATGCGAGGAGAAGACGGGAAGCCAGGGAAAGATACTCAGCGATGAAGAGAGCAGACGCACTGACAGGGAGATATATAACGGCAGACAAACCCCTCGTCCGTCACTAAATCACGTTTGCCATTCTCGCCGAGAGGAAGAGAGAGATGCTTCGTCCCCCAGGGGAGCTGCCGACTACTCCTTGATGTTTCTGAGACTCTGCATCCTGTATTCATTTATTCTCACACTTAGAACATTTTAAAGGCTCGATTTGTGGACCATTACCGGCATGCTTTGCTGACAGACATGGCCACTGTAGAGATTCACACACAAGACAAATCATTTCCACTACAGTCACAAAAGATGAGGACACGAAAACATTACATGACATTAATTCTGATGCGAAAAAGCAACATGAGTGGCCAGAAAAACGAAGGAGAGCATTCAGCACAGTTTACAGAGCGATTTCCAAGCTCAACCGTGACCGACCACACAAACTTTAGTTGTGGCCAAACAGTTTTCCTGTTTAATAGAGGGGGATATAGAGTTAATACTACAATACCCATGAGCCTCAGCAGTAGCAAATTGGAGAAAAAAATCATCCAAAAATGTATAAACTACATGTTTTTTGTGCATGCTTTGTGATTGGATGTTTGTTACAGACATTCTGAGGAATTGCACTTGATTTGTTACTTTAATGTCTCTGACCTTTTTTTTTTTATTTAATTTTTTCCTGCAGATCAAAGCTGCAGGACTCTCAGTCACTATCACTGACTTGCAAACCAGGGGCGTCCAAAAATAGCTCCTTTGTTCCTTTACTTTTATTTCAAGTACATCCACTTTCAGTTTTACCTCAAAGTAAAGCGGTTAAAAGGGGCTCTATGGAACGTGTGTCGTGCTGGGAGCCGGCTGTTAGCAAACTCCATTTCTAACCCGAACCCATAAAGTCACATCCATTGAACTCAACAGAAGAAATCCACAAACTAGCAGCGGTAAACAACTTCAACAAAGGTCTCGTTCTTCACACCACCTGACAATCTGCTCACATATGCCTAATAAAAAAGTGATTAATACATGTCATTTGCTACAATTGATGATCTGTCATGTTTAAAACCTGTCTGATCTTCTGGACTCATGTTTTTGTTGCCATGTCAGACTTTGTTGTAGCCTTATATTCCCAGATTTAAGCTATTTACATACTGAGCTCAGAGTTATTATAACTAATGGAATGGCTATTTATTAGAATGACACCCAAACTGTAATAAAATTGAATTATCATTGTTGCAACCCCATCGTTTTAATTTAATATGTTGCGGAATTTAAGATAAAATTGCACCTTTTAAAAAGGTGAGACATTACTGTGATCCCTAGCCTCATGATCACATTAGCAACATTGAAAGACAGTGCAGGGAAGCAGAAAGATAAACTTAATGACTCCTTATTTACCCTCAGAAGTCAGATGAAGATATTTCAGTATGGTGTAAAATAGACAAAGGAATGTACATTTTCCCCACCTGATCGCTTTTCAAAGCTGTAGTTACAGAGTGTTATGTCAGACCATTGATTCATACATCTGCCCTTGTCTTCCCCGAAGTCACTGCAGGAGTTCCACAGAGATCAGACAATACATTTCTCCCCCATCATGTGAAATCCACATCTCCCCTTGGCTCCTTTGTTCACTTATTTTTTTTCACTGATCGGCATGTCAACTCTGAGAGAAACATGAGCTCCTCTCGCTGCTGTCGGGATGTCTCACCCACTTGGTTTTTAAAATCATTTCCTCACACCGTTGGGCCCAATATTCTTCCCGTTATTAACTTTTATCTTTCCACCGACACTTTCCCATCTAGTTTTAAGCATGTGATTGTTCGGCCTTCGGTGAAATGGTCCACCTTTGATTTGTTTGATTCGACTTCCTGGTGAATTTTCAGGCTGTTGCTGGATCGCACGCTGCTTTCTATTCTGAGGTGTTCCTGTTATTTCGTCCACCCGGCTGTATATCCCCACTGGTGCTGTCAGTGTACAAGACCCTCTCCAAACCCTTTTCCTCTCCTCCTTGTTAAACCAGCATCTGCTGAGGTAAGAGGCCTGAAACCCCCTATCACACACACACACACACACACACACACACACACACACACACAACACACACCACACACAATGGTACTGTGCTAGCACTAGAAGGGCCAGAATTCCAAAACCACTAGAACGGCCGTAAGCGGTCATTTCGACCGCTAGATTTTAAACT
>OMLP01016102.1:0-16580 GCA_900302685.1 Spondyliosoma cantharus
CTGTCTGAAAGGTCCTTCAAGTATAGCCGATACCGGAGGCTTTTGCGGTCTCATCCAACCACTTTGAGGAAGTGGCGTGGATGTGATCTGCCCGTCGTAACTGAAACAACGTTTGGATCAATATTAGCCTATGCCTCAGGAAACATGTAATATTAGCGGCTGGTTTTTATTGTTTGTTATCGTTTCTACGTGTAGCCTAATGGAACAGAAACCACCTCACAAATCGGAAAACAGTCGGCAAGGGATATGATTAGTCAACAGAGCAAGCTAGCCCAATCGCATCAGAAACTACAACAACTGTTATGGAGAACCCACATCATTTTAAAAGTAAAAATATCATAGCCTACCTGTCCAAAAGGAACTTGGCAACCAAGGCATCTGTTTTTATCCCCTGCGCCGATCCACAGCTGCGCATCATCAGGGTTGAGTAAATTACGTACGTTACAAACGTAGCTCACTTGTGAAAAAAAGACAGTTGATTGACGTACTCAACGACCAATACTGAACGGCTAGTGGTCATTCTGTATTGGCTAATGGGCCCCACCACGTCCACACTTTATATTTATTTTCACTTTTTTGGGGTTTTTTTCATAAGTAAGGGGCTGCTACAGGTCTCTCCAGTAGGTTTAACAAGGGTTTAAAATATGATAGAAATTAAACATCCTCTGTACCACCTTTAAGCATCATATTATGACACTGTAAATATCCCCTCACTGTTCCTCAGCAGTGTTTCCAACCATCCCGTCTATTCGTGAAGGAGCACTTCAAAAAGGAGGACGGACTGTGGGAAAAGGAGAAGATTTTAACCTCCATTAGAAAGAACAGGGCTGGCCTCATGGAAGCAGACAGGGTCAACTGGGGAGATTTAGTTACATTAGCGAGGAGCACGCCCCCTGAGTGCTGCTGGTGTGGGTCAGTCCGGAATATTAACGTACATTAGTCAGAACAAAGGGCCGTTCCAACAGTGGCAACGAGATGGGGGTGGAGAAGGTCAAATGCTCCTCGGGGGTGGCTGGAAACCATAACAGCTGGTATTTTAGATAAAAAGAGGGATAATATCATGACGCCTTGGATCAGGGAGTGTCAACCAAATGAGGATGGATGGGTGTTTCACAGTGTCATTGTCAAGGTCCTTCAGAAGAGACCTTTTAATTGTCCTGTTGTGCACCCTTTCTCAGTCACCTTGAAGGAATTTAGTTGCAGTCGTGTTCTCTGATCAGAACTGGGACAGAACAACCTTATGAGTATGACAAGTAATATGAGGAGAAAATACAGTAAGCTTTTCTGGCACAGCTGTTTAATGGGGGTAAACTCAATTATTAAAATTGAATTGACCGTAAATGCATCAGCGAGGAGTTATGCGGTGATACTGACGTTATTTATTGAGGTGTTTGGGGTCATTTACTGGCGTCTATCTAATGTGAAGGAGAAAGAATCCGTCCATATGGTTGTTTAATTCCATGCACGGCCTATTACACGTTCAGGAAATTAAAACAAAGCTCACAGAGCCAAAGGCCGTCAGCTAATTTTTTGCGGAAAACAGCTCATTTTTCATGTCTGCCTTCTTTCATGTTGGTTTGGGAGTTTTCAGTGAGTGTAGTGATCTGGAACACTGCGTACGTACATTTTTCTTTTTCTGCATGTGTGTGGATTCGTGTGTGTGTGTGTGTGTGTGTGTGTGCGTGTGTGTGTGCGTGTGCATGTGCATGTGTTGAGAGTTTGTAGACAGGCATCTGGGCCAGGCAGAACTCTGCAACCACATGATGACAGCCCCCGATGAAGTCACAGTAAACAGTGAGCCAGTCCTCATTATCACTCGTGTGTGCTTTTGGATTTGCTTCACTCGGTCACAAAGCCCCCTGCTGTTCCTCAGTCAATATCCTTGTGACATGTCTCGGTATGGATGTGCAGTTGCAGCTCCGCCAGTGTGGCCTTAAGTCCAAGAGCCTCAGAACACAAAGTGACAGCTTCTGACAGCTTAAAACCTGGCTCAGATCTGCTTCCTAATTGCTACAGTAAAATGTTTGAAGCTTGCGGAGCTGCTGATATGACATTGTTTGAACAGTAGTCCTAGAATACAGTTTTGCTGTTATACTTGAACAATGTGCCACAACAGATTTCACCCAACACTAGCTAATAATGATTAGAGCAATGTTGTACTGAGCTTGACATTACATTACCATCTGTAACACTTATACATATTTACAGTGAGAAAGTTGATGTTTGAGTCTCGTTCCCAACTCAAATGCTGACTATTTGACTCGGACACTGACTCAAGTGCTCACTAAGATACTGACGCGTGGCAAATGAGATTCAAAAGCAGTAATATGCAGTTTTGAAGCCTCAATTTTGACATTACAGCCGTCACCATTTTGTTTTTTGAAGCCAGACATGACCCTATTTGGACGAGAGGCTAGAGCTTTGGAGGATATCCTGATTCGAGGACACGTTATCGTCATAATTCAGAAAAATAAACATTGTGCTCTTTTGAAGAAGACTACATTCTATTGAAGAACACTAGCGACTGAGACATTAGCTCAGGGAACTGTATTGGGTATCATGAGCATACAAGACCTTGTTTTGAAACCAGTGGAAGCGACCCCTGCTGGCCACCAGAAATAGTGCAGGAAGCCTTAGGTTTGGCATTGCGAGTGTCACCATCTTGTTTTTTTTTTTTGGAGCCAGAGGTGATGAGACGTTTGAGCTGGGGAAGATATTCTGACTGGATCTAACTGAAAAAAATGCCTCGGTTGCAACTTGTCATTCAGATAACCAGGACATAAAGCAAACCCCTGCTGGCGATAAGAAAACATGCCCCTCTCCATGCTTGTTAACTTTTTAGACCCTGAATCTCCATCCATACTTGATACAGTCAGTATTTAATATGCTTCATTTACAACTGCATCAGATTTGATTGACAGTGGCCTCAGAGCAAACAAATGTCATCACCGTTAAAACAAAATGCAGATATCTCTCCTGTCTAAGGTTCTAACAACTCAGTGTTTGTTTAAAAAACGTTAATCTTCCCGAGGTGGAAATGCCACTGAAACAGCACTGACACCATCACAGCTTTTTAAAAAAAATCTCCTACAGCAATAGTATCTTCGTGCAGATTTTTTTCAGGTGGGTTAGTTGGTTCATGAAGCCGAGCGATGCTGGTCATTTTTTAAGGTTTTTACAGACGTTGACCTCTAGAGCTGCTGGTTAAACTCATATTCTTATCAGAGTTAGTCAATACTGACTGGCCATTTTTCAGTTTTTATTGAAAGGCCAATGTCAGCCTGATATATTGGTCTAAACCCACACACACACACACACACACACACACACACACACTGCTCTTTTCTTCTTTTCCCTCTCTCTCTCTCTTCTTTTACAGCATGTGTAACACAGCCACAAACTCTTTTCATCACCACCTCCAATGGCTTTAGCTTTAGTCTCCATCCTTCTCATTAGCCAGCACTGGGAAATGAGGATTCAGTAAAAATACAGAGCATCATTAAACACTGTAAACTGTACACTTGGAATGGCAAAAGAGCCCTGTAAAAGGGCTGGAAGAGCGCCAGGGAACCTATTTAATTCCTCCAGCTGCTGGTGTGCGCTCCTGCAACAAATCACCCATGCTACAGGTCTAATTTGTAAAAGACAACAGCGTAAAACATATACAGAGCGTAAAATATCCGCTGAACAAAGGCAGTCGCTCTATAGCGAGATATATGAGACTTGGCGGAAAAAATGCCTGCCAGATTAGTAATTCTACCCTCTTTCATGTTATCAGCCCACAGCACGGTGAGGATGTAAAATGGAGATAAAAACATTCAGGTAAAGTAAATAAACAAACAAATTGAAGCTTAAGTATTAATGCCAACAAACAGGCAAAGATCAGTTAAAAAATACAGTACAGCTGATTAAAGTTAAATATTTAGACAGTGAGTTCATAGGTAGTCCTTTCCAGTGCAAGCCATGAATGTTAAACAGATTTCACAAAGAAACATGAATAAAAGAAGAGACGCTCAGCTTGTGGGGCTCTTCTCTTTTTCTTTACTTTCCGAAAATGAAAATCAGTCAAAACTTTTCAAATATGTGGATATCCCCGTACAAAAACAAAGACGAAAAGAGCCTAAGAAAATGTCATTTCGAAATATCCAAACCATTAAAAACAAGGCATCCAGTTCTGACAGGGTGAATGAACGAAGACAGCGCGAGGAAAATGCTATTTCAAGTGAACACAAATAGCCTCTTTGTGTGTGCACTTTCAGCTGATGTGATTGGACCACAGACAGATCTGAGCACTCAGGAAACTCGACCAGAGTATTTAACTTGGAAGGTTGAGGCGCTGCGAGACTGCCAGAGTGCTCGGAGAACCAGCTCACCTCACCCGGCTTCCCATAAATTCTCACCCTCTCCACTCCCTCGCATGCTGCAACGCCTTATCCATATTCCACATTTCAGTGGAGATGAGATCCTCGCTACAGAACCGTGGCTTAATTGGAAAGTTATGCGAGTGTGATGTCAAAGTGCAGCGCGAGACACCGGAAAAACAGACCAGGGGACTGGAAATAGGGCCGTGGACAGCGGCCCCTTCACTGCTGTTACAATAAAGTCTGCTCCCGGGAGCGCATTTTTCAAGTCTGCCATTCGTCTATTTCACGTTATTTTTATTTTCATTTAAGTGAGGGCACAGTAAAACTTGAGTTGCTCTTACCCTTCAGAACTCTTTATTTCAGGCATATTACCTAAATCACTGGAGGTATGTTGGAAAAACAGGACACCCCATAAAAACCCTGAAAAAGGCCTCCTGTTTTAACATACTCAGGGGGAACTGAATCAGACTCTCTGTGAAAAGAGCACTTGTGTCGAGTTTGAAAGACAATGAAATGGGACAGGCAAAGTTCAGGAGCAATTTATTGTCCCTTTTCCAACTGATTCAGACTGTTTGGTCTCAGGAGGGAGATGTTCACTGAAATTGTGTCCTGAGATAGAACACAAGCGAGACGTAGTGAGATGTTATTTCAGAATATGTCCGATTTTTCTCTGCAATATGGCAGTTCTGAGGTTTTAAACTCTGACGGGACAAGGGAAAACAGGAGTGAGGGGTTACTGAAGCTTAGAAAAATCTTTAACTCAACCTTCAATTTTGTGGATGGACGGACGGGCCAACCTGTGGCCTTTTCATCTCGTTACGAGTGATCAGAGGCAGCGGGGAGGAGGAGGAGAAAAGAGACAAAGAAAAATAAAAGTACATTAGGGCGGTCAACATGACATCACACGGGTTGAAGGACCTTTCATTGGTAGCTCAATCTTGCTAAGTGCTTTACAGATTCAACAGATTACTTTGTCATTGCATATTTATGGGATTTGACACAGATGCACATATGATGTGTGTTCGGAGGTTCAGAGATCAGAGTAAAGTGCGGGTCATCTACCTGTGTGTTTGCTCTGATAATTGTCAAAGGCAACAGAGGAAACAGACCAATGCTCCCAGCCGTCCAAGGTGAACAGAGATGGTTTAAACGCCAGCGTTGACAGTCTTGTAGCCTTATCTGCAAATTCTTATTTTTCTTGAAATATTTCCTTCTTATGAAATGGCTCGAACTGACCACATGCATCATGCATCTTACAAACATCTGTAAACTGACAAGAATATGTTTTATTAACTAGATTGTCTTGATGATACAATTTTGAACTTTCAAAGTGCTTATTAAAATGGATCAGTCTGAAGGAGTCAGGGGCAGTAGAGGTTCAAAATTGCAGTCAAATGCCACGAGACAAACTTTCAAAGCCTTCAAGAGCAAATTTATGAAAACCATCAACATCAGTCTTCCCAGCTTTATTATTTTTTGCACTTTGAATGTCAAGTAAGCAAATATGCGATGATGAATATTACCAATGCGGTTTGCTCCGTGCATGTTTCAAAAAGAGCTGCCTTACGGATGAAAGAAACTCACTTGATCTGTCAATGAGCTCTTATGGTTAATCCCATGCAGACAAACCTTCCTCATGCATTTGTTTTTAAATTGACATCCCAAACCAGACCATTCCTTTGGTCATGCCGGGCCTTTGTTCAACGGCGAGAGGCAGCATCAGATCCACCCTCGGAGTCCCAGTGCATCGGGCGAGCGGGGACTCTCTCGTTTCATGCGGTAACTATAAAACATGCCTCGAGTACTTGCAACAATTCTTCTGTTAGCCGCAGCCACAGTATTCCCCCTGAAACACTTAACAGGGGACAATTACAAACTTGTTGCAAATTATGGGCCGCGTGCACTTGGGAGTTGTCAGATGACTCGAGTGGTTTTAAACACATTCAAAGCTGAAGGGAAATGGAAATATTGCTATTTGTCTAGGCAGCGGCGGTGGTGAGGGATGCCAGCTCAGGAAAGCAAAGATCACTGTCAAAGAGCGTTATATGATTTAACAATAGAAAGGCTGCCCGGCGCAGATACATTAAACAAATTCTCCGTACTCTAAACTGTTTGAGCTTTGAAGTAAATCACCACGTGCACAGAATCACAGGAGATAATAAGATCAGGCAACCTTTTCGCTCATTTATCACATTTTTTGGGCAGCGCTTCATGCGTAGATAATGGATTCCGGCGTGAGAAGAAAAAAGATCGATATTTTTTATTGCCTGGTGAGATGTTCCTAACCACATTAAAGAAACCCTCTGGTGTCACAACTTAACCCCTCGCAGGGATGATGTGATTAGTTCTCCCTGCATACAGTCGCAATCTGGTAGCGATCATGTTTTTTTTTTTCGTCTGCTTAGTGCGCGCCGGATGAGGCACGTAACGTTGATAAATTGTGTTTGGATGAAGATGGATTTGATTTTCTTCATCTGACTGCTTCACCTTAAGTCGTCTCCAAAAAAAAAAAGGCGTGAGAAATGATTGGTATGCATTTTATCCCGTCCATCGGAGGACACGTTCACCCACACATGCACACGTTTTTTTTTTCAGTCACACAGCGCACACATCAGTCAGGCTATGGCTAACATGCAGCAGATGCCCAGGCTGTGGGAGAGTGCAGAGCCAGCGAGCTGCGGAGGGAGGAAGTCAAGTGTAGTGTTTTTTACTCTCCTGCCATGCCACTTTTCTTTATTTCTTTTTCCAGCTTGGCCAGTCCTGTTGTGGCCCGAGATGCAGGGTCCCAAGGGCCCGGCGGTGAAATAGTAATATGGACCATCTGACACCTGTCAAAACAGCCCTGTTAGTTGAGCGTCAAGCCCTGTCAGCTTGCAGAGGAAAGTGCTACGCAGCCTCTCAATTTTCCCCCTCCTCCCCCCTACGTCTCCCTCTCTCTTCCCCCCCCGTCTCTGTCCAACACTGGCTAATTCTCCCTCTGCATCTCTCCCTCCTTTCACTCTTGAATCTTTCACTAATTCGATCTCTCCTTCCTTCCTATCTATCTATCTCTCTTTCGCTCATTTTCTCACATCTCTCTCATGCTGTATTTTCACCCATTCATCATCCTCTTACCCTGGATATGTTCGCAGTGCAGATCCTCACGCTTAATTTCTGCTCATATCATCGTCATCATTTCAAATCATGTGCACTAGGCTTAAAGCCACATCTGATACCAATAAGAAATCAAGAAGTCAGGTTTGTTTCTTTCATTTAATTTCTCGAAAACATATTGTGATTATCATACGTTATTTTTTGATTCCGTGCCAACAGGGGCTCAGTTACTTGTCATAGTGACCATGGCAAATTCAGGTGTGATACAGTTGGCTTGCATCTTGTATCATATGTGAGACAAAAAATCTGAAGTGAGTCAGTTTGGCTCTGAGTGGAGCCAAACACTCCCCTTAAAAGGGACAGTTCACCCCAGGATCAAAAACATTTATTTTTCCTCTTGCGTGCAGTGCTTGTAAGTTGCCAAGTTATGGAGATATCAGCTGTAGAGATGTCTGCTTTCGCTCAAAAATGATAAAATGAGATTGCACACAGCTTTTGGTGCTCAAAGAAAAAACATATATCTGAAAAACTCAACAGCAACGTCTCTTTCCAGAAATCATGACCTGGTTACTCAAGATAATCCACAGACATTGTTGCGAGCAGATTCTCATAGGAACTTTTTTTCTTATCATTGTGCGGTAGAAGCAGGCACCTACGCATGGACGAGAGGCTAGCTAACTAAGCTAGCTAACGTTAGAGCTCAGCCAAGGAGTAGACTGTTAATTTTTATATCATGCGCTGTCACAAACACGTTGCAGTGAGAAAATAGTTTCTCTATTAAACTGCTCCCAACTAGGTCCTGGGATATTTCTTGAGTAACCTGGTCATGATTTCTTTAAAGAGACATGCCGTTGAGTTTTTTTAAAGTGTATAATTTTGTTGCTTTGAGCACCACAAACGTTCCATTTAGTTCCATTATATCCAAGAATAATCTAGAAAGATAAATAGCACAACAGGTCTAGAAAAATATATATTTTTTAATGTATTTTGGGGTGAACTGACTCTTTAATCCTTGGTGTCTCTCTTCCTCATTTCCTGCTCACCCTTCCTCTTTCTTCAAACTTACTTCCTTCCCCTATCTCCTCCCCTTCCTCCTCTTCCATCTACTTGTCCCTCATCTTGCCACATCTTAACAGAATTCACTTTGGAGGCAGACAACAACAGTGACAACACACACTACCTTCAAAGAAAGGACAACAGTTTCCTACCCTGCTTCCCCGTCTACTCTTTTTTTTTACCTCTCATCACAGAGTTTTCTGCTACCCTGCCACTCCTTTCCTCAGCAGATCCAGAGATGCAGCAGTGGAAGTGGCGAGGGAACATCAGGCTCAGCGCCACTACGAGGAAACACGTCCTGTCACGGTCTGTGTCAGCTCACCTCAATTCAATTACTATCAGCCCTATCTGTTTACACTGGATGTTTGCAATTGCCTTCCCAGTGTGGAACAGGAACTGGGTTGGGGGGATTTATTTTGTGGGGTCTGCTCTCTCCCATGCTCCAGAGTAATTTTGTATGCAATATAAATGAAACAATAGAACAATGTTCGGGGGGAAATTCATATTAGATCCTGGTAGATTTTTTAGGCAAAAACCAACAAAACAACTCCGCTGATGCATCGCAGACGTTCCCAATGTCAATAGGAGGATGATTGAATGTTAAAACGAAAGCGTATTCCCATGGTCAGTAAAACAGATGTTCTGATGCAATCGCAATCTGGACCATTGCTTTGTACCATTCTGTGAAATAAAAAGTTGTTTTTGGAAACCGCGATGTCTTATTTTGCCAATCCAGGCCACTAAGTAGACAAGTATGGTGTTTCTAGGCAATGGATGGGTGTTCGTTTTTTGTCCCACAAAAGCAAACATGAGATGAAGAGAGGAAGATCACCCCAAGTCTTAAAGCAGGTTACATACTGTACATTGAAAGGGAAGGGAAAAGTCAGCAAGTTCCTCTTCTGGTTTTCATGTCTTATTAAAAACATACTCTGGATAATCACTCATATCCTGCCTATTAAAAAGCCGAGTTGGAACTGTCGCCAGAGAAACTGAGGGCAATTGTTTCCAGTGTCAAGTCATTAGAACGCATAATGAGTCTCAGGCAGACGATTCCAACATCTTTTCCCTTTTTAAGTCGTCCTTCCAGGTCTACAATGATTGAAGGGTAAGACCTAGAAATGTTTTTTGTTTTTTTTCACAGTTTCTGGTCGAGAATAAACTGGGGAAAAAAAGCATGATCTACCCTCCTGGATATGAAGTTCAATACAAAAATTCAATAACTAAACTGTTCCACCCTGGAAAAATGACAATAATATCGACTGCGTCTCCTTTGACCGAGGTTGACATTGAGCAAAGCCCTGCACTTGATTGGATTTCTCCGTGGCATTGATCATGACTCACATGAGGCATGCTATTGAGGTTTTTCTGCTTCTAATTCAAGCGCTGCCTGAAGCACCAGCAGCTGATTTTGATGTGTTTATGCTGCCTTGCCATTTTTCTTGAGTCGGCTCCACAGACAATCAGCCCAGGAATACGGTGGTACTTGCGGCGGCAGAATGGTTTGGGAGCCCAACACGTGCTGTCAATTTGTTAAGTAGGCGATCTAATATAGTCTTTGTTATGGAAAACGGCCGTTATGCTCAATGTGGATTATCTCATGACAACAATGCTCTTTTGCAGTGCATCTACTACTCTACTACTTTCTTCTTACAAATTGATCCAAGGGCTGCAAATGTCCCCCATTAATTAGGGCAAGAATGGGTTGCGGGAGAACCGCCGCCTGTTCACAAGCACCAGGAAAAGGGGAAACAGTCCGTGTTAGATTGAATGTAATTGCCTTGGTTAGACACACCAAGAACCATATGAGAGGTTTCATTTCCCCTCTCCTCTTCACCACACTAATAATGCCCCTCTGCTGCTCTGTGAGAAGATATTATGTACCATTCTATAGCCCAGTTACATTTAAGTACCTGCATTTTTGTGTCAGGATAATGGACCTTGGCATCGAGACGTATGAGGTGTATCTGATCCAAGTGGCTGGGCCGGTACAGAAATGGCATCCTCAATGGGTCCCGGCTAGCTTGGCTGACAAAATTACTGCAGGGATAAAAATAAACAATCCCCTGCACAAGTGTTGTGGAATAATGAGCATAACCCCAATCAAAGTTAATGATGTCGTATTAAACAGCATTTATTGAGAGAGAGGGAGACAACAGCTGTGACATCTTGCATTCAGAGGAGAGATGGTAAACAAGATGTGGCATTTATAGGCTTCCGAGCGAAGGGTGGGGAGAGTGTGCCTGATGCTGAGGGGACTGTAAAAGTTCTTCACTCCTTTACAATGTTGTGCATGCAAAGTTATTTTTTTGTACGTCCATAAGATAGCAGGTGAGGGCGTTCCTTACCCAACCTCAATTGTCAAGGGCGATTGAATCAAGAGCATCGTTCATATTCAGTCTGAACAGTTACGCCTCATGAAAAGTGAGCGAAACAACCCATGGAGCAACCCTTTTCCAGGTCATAGGAATCTGTGTGTGTATGGTGTATGGGTGTGTGGGTAACCCACATGCTAAATGCAATGTTACCAATTTTAATTGAGATTATGCAGAACATTTTCAAATGAACTTATCCCAGAGCAGAGAATTCAAAGCAGAGCACCAGTGTTTATGTTACTACATTTTTGAGACTAAGTATGACTAAATGCCTCTTAGTCAAATGGCGCCACTACGCTCTGAATGCACACCAGTTGTGTGTCCTGATCCCTGTTTCCATAATCACGCTGCTATGCCTGCACATCTCCACAGCAACTGGGTTGGCCTGTCCGCTGGGCCGACCTGGTTTTGTCTGGGTCACGGGGACCTGACGGGGGAAGGCCACGAGAGGAAGGACGAGCAGGAGCAGCAGGGTTGATTTTGGCCGGAGTCACAACATTTCTGAGAGGAGTTGGACCTTTCCGTTTCACAGCCACACCTGGCCCAGGACACAGGAGATGAGGCCCCAGGCCACAGTTATTGGCCCCTAACGGTCCAAAGCAAACAGGTGGCGCTAGATATGTTCTCGCTTGTTGGGCTGTGGCTCACCATTGGCCAGAAGTAAGAATTTATTAAGGTGACTCAGCCACTCATAAACAGCTATTAGTAAGGGATTTTCTCCAGTTCAGATTTGGCTCGGGGCTTAGCAACCCGGGGGACCAAACGATGATGTGGCAAGAGGACAACTTTCCACCTATTACATCATCGTCCAGGCACTCTGTGATGACCCCCTCTAGCAGGACTGTCCGAAATAACAAGGTCACAAATTATATGGATTCTTAGCACAGAACTCCCCTCCCTTCTCAACCTTGCGTCTTTGCTTCTCAGCCAGTCCTTGAGATTGTGCAAGGGGGTCCAATCCAGGGTCAGCCACAAAAATGCCCAACTAGGGAACAATCCAACAATTTAATGTCAGCAGTTCACATCTTTTCCTGTAACTCCCCAACCTCAAAGTAAGAGAAAAAGAGTGTGAATTGTGCTACATCTACAGTCTTGAGTTCTCCTCAGACGTCAGGTTGAATTGTTTCCAGTTCTGAAATACTGTACCTCCCTACCATATCCCATTACCTGTCAGTTTCTATTTCGCCTTTTGGACGAAAAGGGATATTATTTTCCACTTTAATGGCATGATCTCTCAACAGTGACTGTCAGCAGCTCAGAACATGCTTTTCACTTTCACAGTCTTGTCCTTGCTTCAGTGGACAGAACAGTAACAGGCTCCATTGAGAAAATGTCGACGAAGTAAGTGTAAGAGCCGCTTTACAGCTGTGTTCAGTGTGAAATAAAGAGTGAGGGAAACGAATGGGGGATTTTATCAAGTTCTCTCCTGTGAACTGGGTGACTCATAAAAAAAAAGTTTTGTATCGGTGTGTATTGGTAGAAAAATGGCTTAATGTCAATGTTTATGTCCGCTGGATTGTAATAAAAAATGTAATAGTTTTTGCTATGCTAGATGTAGTTGTTATACTCATGCTGATTTAGTTTTATAACTCTATTTATTATTATTTGCATATGTTATACCTTGTATTGAGTTATATTTTCTTTTTTTGATTTTTTTGCATAAAAACTTGAATCAATGAATGTAAGTTATTTAGTAAAAGCAGTCAGTTTAAATGAATCATCGTGGTTTCGTCTCTGCTGAGGTAAACACTTCCATTCCCAAGCTATCATTTTAAATTTGGTCATCGCGAAAGGGAAAACAATGATGACATTTGTTGGACAAGATTTATGGTTTCAACTAAATATCAAGGCCATGTTTTATTTCTATTCAAGTCTCCCCATGCTTTTGTCATGGCTAGTTTTAGAGTGCAGTCAAAGCTCGATCTGACTCTGACTTGATAAAAAGTTTCAACTGATAGAGAATATGAAAATTATTCTCAAAATTATTCAAATTCATGTAATTAAATTCTGTTTGATTACCGCAAAAAAGACCAACATGTGTTCTTTTTAAAGACTTTTTGCCACTGTAATGCTGAAAAAAACACACACATACGCCTGACTTACTGAGTGTTGTTGCATCCGCTTTCTCTTTTATAATTAAGGTTATGCTGCATCCTATTCATTGTTTAACCTTATCCCTGCGTGGAAATTTTACCTCATATTCACACCTTTGCTACCGGTGCTCCTGCAGCCTTGTTTCACTGTTCACGGAGCAAAATCATTGGGGCATCCGGGGTTGACTGCTTTGCTCAAGGATACTGTGACAGCGACTGGAGCACTCACATACTACCTGTCCAGCTATTCAGACTGGGCTCTCATAAGACAAACAAAAAATTAAAAAGCATATTTCTTGCATCAATTCAACAAATGTTGAACTGAAATAGGACTCATAAGATTCCGTAAATCCCCCGTTACTGTTGATTTGTTTGCACATGACTCATCTCTCAAGTGGCCCTGATTCAATGGATCATTATGAGTCCAACATATCGTCATACTATGTCACTATAATGTCTCTTGTAACCTCAGTTAAGACATACTGGAACTGCACGTATATGTGTACGTGAACGTCTTGAAATTTCACTAAAATATACTGGAATCACCTTATTGCATTACAAATAGGACATATATTTTTTTTTTTTAAAAACAATCCACACATTTTAGGTCATCCTGCTCAAATGAAAGATAAATACATGGTAGTAACCTCCTCTCCCTGTTGTTCTTTAGGTCAGAATCTATTGTACTTAGACACAATTATATATAGTTTTTGTTGGGGACACAATGTGCACACCATACCTTCACGGTGACAGGCTTAGGCACTTCAAATAAATCAGGAAACCAATAGAAGACTGTTGACCAGTGAGCTGGACAGTTTTTTCACGTCATTCATGTGAGGATGTTCACAATTATCTCAATTCACAATAATCCTGATAATGAAAACTCACCACAATCAACTATTTGTGAGTGTTTTTATCATGATTTGCGATAAATCTAGATCATTCATTAATGATTTTTGGTCTCAAAGCAGTCTCCTTAATAAAAGTCTCCAACCCCAACCTCCTGCCTATATGGGCTTTGTCGTTCTTTATCCTCCTTTGCCTTTCCTCTTTTGCTGCCGTTATAATTACCATTACAGCTAGAGGTTTGATGCCACCTAACAAGAATCGTAAATATGGGTCATAATAAGCTGCTTTCACAGTGGAGCTGTGGTCATTTTTCTGATGAGGACGGGCTGTTTGCTTTTATACAGCTGCATTTCTGGTTTGCAAACACATGTGTTCTAATAATGCATACTTTGTTTATATGCAAAGCAAGTTGCAGCACTGATTAACACAAAACTCCTTTTTCTACCGCATACCAGACCCTCTTATGAGTCACAGCACATTGCTGGGACCAATACCTCTGTGTGAAGAAGTGAATTTCTCTGTGGCGTACACATGTTTTTGCTGAGAGTCGGAGCTTCGTCTGAGTGTAGAATTTAGTTTGTTATTGTTTTGCTGAGTCCAGAAAGAGCGCTTTCACATTATAAGTACCCCGAGCAGAACTCACCAGAGGGGGAGAATTTCTGCTTGAGAGATTTGATCCAACTTTTAGCTGCCCAACCAACACTGCTAATTAAGGGCATTCGGGCCCAGCACCAGTGCTGGTGCTTCTCCATTCTAACACAAGGGCCCCAAGGCTCAGTGGACATCAGGGGGCCACTGAAGAACAGTGTGGGGCATTGGAGCATACTGACTATGTCATATAGTGGGTCACTGTTTTTACCCAGCTCAGCTTTGCCTCTTTATCGGCCCCCAACATCAGGGTCTGCTGGTCACACAAATTAAGGGGCAATTAAGGCACTGAGACAGCAGAGAGATCAAAGTAGACCACTGGAGGAGAAGCCACTCTTGAGAGTTAAGCGCTTTTATAAAGCAGCAACAGACAGGCTTAATACGAACCACACCGATGGAAACACATCATATTGTTCTCTATTATTTCCAAGTGAAACAGAGAGAGGATTGTTTTTAAAATGGGTTAGATACCGTTCCACCATTCATTGCTGCAACTTAGTTGTTATTCTTTGACGAGATATGCACACACTAATGTTTTATGTATCGGTGCGATGTATGGTTCAAGTCAGCAGGGAGATATCTCAATCTTTCGGCCTGTCAAAGATGAGAGATTAAAAAGAGAAAAGGTTGGATGGAATCAAGTCTGCAGAGAATTTCAACAGCTCTGAACCATCATTGAGATTCCTGTATCTCTGCTAATTTCCATCAGCATGACAGAGAAAAGGGGAAAAAAAAGAAACAACAAACAGCAGCTTTCATCAGCTCTCACTTTTGTTTCCCTGCCTTTTTCATGGCAGCAACTCAATGCCAATCTCAGGCCAGTCAAACAATTTCTTCAATGAAATGCGCTTCATGGATTAAAATGTAATTTGCTACAGTTAATGAAAATGCGTTCTGTATAAACACAGGAGTGATTATTGAGTCGGGGTTTGGGGGGGTGGGGGCTGGCTTTAAACAATGAGATCCAACAGGTCTTTTGTAGAGAGGCTGTCTGATGTTTGCAGATGGGACCGGCTGCTCTTGGGAGAAATGAGATAGCGCTGGCTAATTTAATTTCGATATGCGCGTAACAGTATCTGCCTGAGTGCATGTGGCCTTGTTTACCGTAGGTGCAAAGATGCATTTTAAAGACCCAGGCATGTGTGTGTGTTGTGTACATGCATGTGTGATTCGTCACACATGTGCTTCAGAAACTTGGTAATATTTCATGTCTCCCTTCTATTCTTAGCAGAGCGTCCACCTGTCCTGCCAACGCCTGGCAAGAAGCAAACACAAACCAAACCATAGGCTGATTATAAACCGCATTAATTCTTTACTTTGAAAAGTTTTATCTTCTCCTCTGTGAAAACTAAAACATCTGTGTCTTTGCTGAGAAGTACAGCAGTTTGCTCAGCCAGTGATTTCCCAAGCAGGGGTACTTGTTCCCTGGTGGGTACTTCTGCACTTTCCAAGGGGTACTTGGAAAGATTGAAGAGAGGCTCAATTAATTTGTGTGTAGGCCTATTTATTCACTTACTGAGTCAGCTGGAACACCTGGACACAATATAGCTAGCAAGTAAGCAGAGGAGAAAATGGTTGAACATGCTAAAAGGGAATGAATACATTTTGGAAATAGCTAGATAGCTTATTATCTACTCACTACATTTCAACTATATGTCCATAACTTTTAATAATCATGCTTAAGTGGGTAAATAGATAGGTTACAAGTTATTTAACAGTGTTTGGTTGAACAATTATCTGCATATTGGGATAACTGATTGAGATAACTAAATCCTCAAACATTTACATTTACATTTACATTTAGGGCATTTAGCAGACGCTCTTGTCCAAAGTGACTTACAATAAGTACGTTTGTCACAAGAAAGAAACCACCGCATATCACCGTCGATAAAGTTAAAAAGAAAAAACATACCTTTTCATGTATCCCCACAAAACAAATTGTCCAACCTCTCCAGATATTTAGAGGGCCTTCAGCCTGCAGCGCTGACTCTGAGGAGGAATGGGTGTATCCTGCAGTTATGACATTTAAACATGATTTTTTTGCTTTCAAGTCTGCCATCATCATCTAATAGTGTTAGAAAGACCAGTCCCTTATTATTTTATTT
>OMLP01016102.1:16600-31387 GCA_900302685.1 Spondyliosoma cantharus
TTATTTTATTTACTGATATATTATTTTGGGGCAAAAAGCATTTTGTACTAGGTGGTGATACCAAGGCCGACCTCTTTTTATACTGTTTTATATAATAACATAGTTTTATTTTGAGGCCGTTACTGCACGCTGCATTTTTCCTTGAAGTGCTGTTCGGGTTGGCTTTTTCTTCAACCTTTCTGTCAGCATTGTTGCATTACATTATTGAACACTATAAAAGACAGATCTAGTGTATGCCTTTGTCTTCATCCTTTGGATGACAATGCATATTAGACAATGTGGCCAAATAATGCAAAAATAATAATAGTAGTGTAACGAGTTACTTTCTGCAGGCAGTAAATAAGTTGAGCAATACATTACTCGTTGTAACTTTTCAGCAACTATTATACATTAATGGCTGAAAGAGTCAGTTAAAAGTGTTTATGGTGACAAAGCTAAAGAAGAGGATACGTTGTTTAAATAATTTAAAGTAATGGATGAATGGTTGGATTAGCAAGTATAACGTTTCAGCGGACACAATTTTGAACAAGCCTTGAGTTACGGATGCATGTTTAAAATAGCAAAAAGTTATTATTCTGATTAATGCACTGTACTTTAGGTAATGAATAAACAGTTGAATTGGTTAGCCAGCAGCCTTTGAACAATGTCCAGTTTTTACCACTCCAATTAGCAGCATTCGTTCGAATGATTCATTCTGAAATCACTTCCAATTAGCACATTTACAACATGATACTGTTGGTGGTGTCGATTAAGGGGTACTTAAGTTCATGTGATAGGGTTATGGGGTTCATTAGAGATGCAGTTCGGAAACCACTGTGCTACACAGCCACACCTGTCTTGTAAGGACTCTACATAACCACATTTTTCAGCATGCAATGTAGCTTAAAAATATGCCAGAATCGTCCTGTGACTTCTCTCTGTGACACCCAGAGAACATATGCTGATATATGTGTATCTCACTCAGCAGATTCACCCACGGAGAAAGCATATCCCTTGAGAATGTGTGTATATTTAGGAATGTGTACTGTGTGGGTACATTTGTCTGTCCACGAGCACATTTGTCTGAGTGGGTAAATATCTTCTTGTTGGAACTAGTGTTTTGGGGGAACGTGTGTGTGTATTCACACTGATTTGCATGCTTTACAATTTTTCCCATGGACCTCTGCAGCACCACAGGCATTAATTTGTACACAGCAGACACTCATTAGGCTTGCTCTGCTATGTGGGAGCAATGTAACAGGGTAGAGGTCAGGTTATATCCACTGGGAGACTGTGTGAGTGCGACTGTTTGTGTGTTGGGGTTTGCCGAGAATGTTGTTGGCTCTGAGTGTGCAAATCTATCTGTCTGAAAGCATCTGTCTGTCTGAATGTCTCCTTGCGTGTGTGCGACCATGTGTATGCGTGTGAGTATATGTGTGTGTGAAGAAGCAACTTGTGGCGCGTCGGCGCCCTGGCGAGGGGACGGGATCGCCTGCAGTGTGGAATGTCCTCAGAATAATTTGTTATATGGAAAAAAAAATGATGAGCAATAGCCCTTACCAATTCTTCCATAGCGAAATCTCTACACCACAGCACACATGCAGCTTCCATTAATGTCCATAGACACGCTAAGGATGGATAGAACGGTTCAAACACATAATATCTAGTGCTGCTTGAATGATAATGGCAACAAAAAGCTACTCTTCCACATTTCCCTCTAATAGATCACAAATCTTAATAGATGAATTTGTAATTCAAAAGGAAAATAGTTCATTCAAACACGGTAGTGAAAGGGAGAACATTAGGGAACCTTGCTTTGAAGCTTTTAACTGGTTATGGATAAGGAAATTGATTCTTGTACCGGGTCAATCCTCTAACCTCCGGGTGATACTTTATTGATCGGAATTTGACCACGAGTCTGTGCCTCGAACATAAATTAACACCCGCTGACGTGCAAAACCAGGCCTGCATTAGGAAGGACTTGGCACATGCTAAGTAATGACAGGTCCTCAGCAGCCATCTTGAGAGTTATAACACCTGACACCAACATTAAATATTCAAGTGGCAGAAGGGGCGGGTGAAAGGTTTCTAAGTGTTACCACTTTGGTCTTCGTATTGACTTATTGCCTGCTTAATGCTCAAACCTATGCTCAGTGTTTGACAACGTCAGTGTGAGGGTAAAATCTGATAAGCTGGCCACTCAGAACAAGAAATACGATCTTCCTCTCTACATTTGGCCCCCCCATTAAAATTTGAGCAGGGCAATCAATAAGGAAAACAGATGTGTGAATTAAGTTATAAACAGCATGGGCATCCGGACTGTGTGGACTCATGCCATCGTAACACCCAGACCTCTTTTGATCTGAACCCAATGTAGTGTCTGACCGTTGGGGAATGGGAGACTAAGGCGACAGGGCGGTGGTTCACAACCTGTTGTGACTCTTTTGCATGTGCAGAGATGCTGACACGAACAGTGCTGTCTGGACGCAGGGCTTAAAATAAAGCCGTTAATAAAGAGCTCTGAGGTGAGGGATTGCTGAGGTTGAGTCGGAGGGAAAGGTGCTGGGGGACTGTGTTGTCCCCTGGGGTCCGTGTTTCAGGGCAAGCCACCAAAGAGGTGCTTGTTACAGGGAAGCAAAGGCGCCACAGACAGCAAGAAGATCCACACATATGCACCCAACCCCCACCCTAACATTACATCGGCATCACCGGCCTATCCATCTTATTGACAGGTCGATGGCGTCAAATGCCAGGGGGTGTGACATTGCCGACACTGGAGTGTGCCATACACACACACACACACACACACACATTACTGGTGCCACAGCTCACATCTGGAGGGGGGGGGCAACTTGATCTGTGTCCACAGCGTGGGGGGTCGTAGCAGGAAGGACGAGTGGGGGCCCTTTCACTTAAGCTGATCCCTTCTATGCAACCCTGTGGCACTTACATATGAGGTCAAGATCGTAAAACTTCAGAATGTACAGTTGCTGGGGTTGCAGGGGATCTGCGGGGGCCCCTGATTGCACATGCAGGGGGTGGAGGGGCAAGTTGAGACCTATTTGTATCCGTTGGTGTGTCGACATGTTTGGGTGTTTGTGTGCATACTTGGACTCTATGGGTCACATCTCGTCCTATAACACAGGAGCAGGGTTAGAGAGGAGGTGATCCAGGTTTTCTGACGTAACAAGCTGTGAATGTGACCTCTATCCTCTCTGAAAAAATACATGCTATTTTTCCCTGTGAGGATTTGTGTAAACACTGATGTGTGTGGGTGGTGGCGGCGAGCAGGAGGTCCTAGGGCAGCTGAAGCTTTGCCCAATCTCAGCTGACCATATCTCCCCCCATTCATCCTTGTCATGCGGATGGTGTTGCATGCATGTGTGACTTGTTTGACTTTCCTCTGTAATGAAAATTCCACATGTGGCATATCAGACACGGTTGATCGTAGCTGTCGTCACTGCTCACTGCTCATCCTGGTCTGTGGGGCCACTCAGATTGCAAACTCACAAACATACGGACCAAAGAAATGACAAATGTTTCTCCACTGGCTTTTGTCTGGGGAATCACAGTGACAGGCTGAACTGTTTAAACCAGCTCTTTCAGACCTCTTTGAGACAAAGGCAACTTTCAATGGCACTTCTCGCCCTCAACTATTGAAAGCCACCAAAAAAGCAAAGCTATTGTCCCTTGGGTGTAAAACGAAGTCACTCTGAACAAACACCTCTTTTCTCCTCAAAGGAATTACTTTTAAAGACACTGGCAACTTGTGTGTTTGTGAGGAGTGTCATCCAAACAGCTTTTCAGAAATGTTTTCAGAGATGTCAAAATGCGTTTGTCGATATTGCCTCATTAATGGGTAATCAATGCGGCAGCAAGAGGATCATTCCACTGCTAGACGCATTCCATTGAGCTACAAATCGACCGAGGCAAATAACCAACAAGTGCATGCTGAAAAAAGCGTCCCGTCCCTGAATGTGAGCGAACATTTTCTGACACAATGTGTTTTGGTATTCATCCCCTCGTACTTCTTCTCTTTTCCTTTTCCCCTCACTCTCCTTCTCTCTGTATGCTGTTGGCAGAGGATGGTGATGACGGGATGGGATGGATCTTTAATAGATTTGTCTCGGGCGGCACAATGGGAGGAGGGATCGTTGTTAACATTATAACGTATCGATCGTTTCGACTCCATTTCCCAAGGCCCTGTCAGACAGGAGCCATTACTCACAGCAGTCAACCCCACCACACGTACGCACACACATCCTTTTCTCATGGCTGGCAGTGACAGTGCCTGTCTACACCATTTCACTATGTCCATCTCTTATGACCCCTTTAACCCTCCTTGTATCCTGCTTCCATACAATTTAGTCTTTTATCTCCTTCATCTGCTAGGGGACATGACTGCTTGAACGGTTGTACTGTATGTATCCAACTCAAAAGTCGGCTGTGGCTTTGTCCATGATGATTCATACATGTGCACTGAAGCGATGTGGTCATGCCCAGGGACCATACCAGTGGGTTGTTGTGCTGAGAATTAGTTGGGAAAGACTTGTTATACAACTGCAATCCAGAAGCACAAAAACACCCATCCCACGTCGATTTTAATGTCATTAAAACAAAACCTTTTTTTTTTTTTGGTTGGTTAATATGCACTCACTGGTCTAAAGTCTTCTGCCTTCATTTTAAGCATAGGAGCACAGCTATGCCACGAGCAAAACAGACTTCAATAAAGGTTGAAGACAGCAGTTGACCTTGACGTTTTTTCCAGGAAGAAATCGTGAAACGGTGAAAACAATATTGGAAAGCAAATTCAATGATAGTGATTACAAATCAGGAAAAGATTGGATAACTTAAACAAGGGGAAAAAGTATTGTAAAAATGAGTTGGTGCAGAAAGAAGTTCATCTGAAGGAGAGAGAGAAACATGCAAACATGCTCATTATAAAGAAAATGACCATAATACATTGAAACAGCAGTTGGAAGTGTGCATCTGAAAAATCTCTGTTTGCAGGGCCATGTAGTCCTAACACTTCCCCCTACCCTCCTATCCCAACAAAAATTGTGACACCCTACCCCTAGAATGTGGGTGACAGGTCTGCAAACCACGCTTTTCCATGCTGGATCCTTTGTGATTAGATACCCAGACAGAGGTTTTAATCCAGGCATGCTAACCTTACCTGTGCCGCCTGTGTCTGCAGTGTGTTCAGGAGGTTACAAAGGAAGCTGTACCATTACTTGTGGAGTTACATGAATGTGTCTGCCTGAGTCTCTTTGTACTACATATTCCTGTTTCCAGTACATTCAGTGTTTCATCATATATGCTGATGGTGCTCCATTGCAACATGGAGCAGGTGGAAGAAAGGGTTGCTCATTTCCAATAAAACCGGACCAATTAGCTCTTCCTCATCTCACAAATCAATTTCCATTGCAAGCCTTATCATTACTGCCATTGTTATTGCACCACAAAGTGAACGCGAGAGAACATATAGGCAATTACATAGCATGTGAAATGCACAACCCCCTTGTCTAGTTTTCTTTTCACTCGGTGAAGCCTACACAATGTTGCCACTGGAGGTTGCTATAAAAGTGTTATCTACTTCTTGATAACATTATTTAATTCTGAGCATGCTCTACCAGTGAAGGGAAGATATAGGAATAGTAGGAACAGACAGATTTGTCTTTCTGGGCTGCAGATGTCTCTCAGCTGTACAGGCTGTATGGGATGGAACTGACAGGCTTGAAACGTCCAAAGACAATCGGCTTCAGAGGGACTGTCCAAGCCAATATCCAGGGCAATGGATCTTCCAGGATGTTTATGAGTTACGACGGTTACCCGGCTACAGGCTTGACCTTGTTTAAAGGCCAAGTTGTGTGTGTGACGTGTGTGTGTGTGTTGGTGTACCAGACTGTAAGTGCGAGTTAGTTGTATAACATAAAACAGAAACATACTTTTCCCCCGCAGACACAAGAAAACTTGCATTTCTTTTTTAAAACATCTAAAATCATGCAAATTCTACCACACCACAGACGCAATGACTTCAAGTCCCAGCTCCTTGTCCCATTGTTCACATACTCATCCAAAAAAAAAAAAGCCATCCAGCAACCAGCACTGGATTCATCACGTTTGGCGAATCAAATTGCCTTGGCCTGCTCTGTCCCTACCCATTTGATGACCTGCTGAAGATTGATGAGCAGAGCACCCCAGGGTCAGAGAAGATACCTTCTTTGCCCTACCACCATGACGGTGAACACTTGCCTGTGATCTACAGGCTGAAATCTGTCCTCTATTTTTCTCCCGAATCCCTTTGTTGAATGATGGTATGGAAAATGGAGAGTGAGGCCTGATACTTAAATATCAATTTCCCGGATGGTCACGCTTCACCTACAGGTTATCAGTCTCCTGTGTTATTCTTCTGAGATTCGATTTATTCCAGGCGTCTTGAATTTCTTTTAGAGTTGCAACTGAGTTGCTTCTGATTGTTTACCTAAAAAATGCTCAACATTGAAGGCTTAATTATTTACTTACTCACATTTGCTGTTAATAGACTCACGAAGCACACTTTGCAGCATGATGAAATGGCATTGCCAGCTGGATTTTTGTTTGTTTCTTTTGTCAGCTGAATTACTAAATGCTCAGTCAAACTCACATCATCGTGTACCCACGGTTGACTCTGGTCTGCTTGATTGTCCTTTGAGAACATTGTATAGCGGATGGGACTCACTCAAGCTTTGTATTGCGTTCCATTCTTTATGCCATGAAGTATACTGACTGTGCACATACTGCATGCATAAATGTACAGCGTATCACTGTCCACCTATGTGGCTGTGAGCATAAATGTGCGAGAAAGGACAAGTGCGAGTAGTAATCCATTGACCACATCCCAATTTGGAGATAATTAAAGGCAATGAAAAGGAAGACACTTTCTCTGCTGTTGAAAAAGCGGCCACTCTCCACGGACATGTTCTGGTGCACTTCTTTTGTGGGCTGAGGTCCACAAAAGATGTGCACAAAAGGCTGAATGAGTGACTGCGCAGCGGGGTTTGAAAACTGACTGCAGGATGGCCCACTGAACAAATCGCTGAAAAGGTTTGCTCGAACCCCACACAGAGCACACACTGAGTTGAAAGCCAACAAAATCATCTGATGATGGAGTCATGGCTCAGAGAAACAGCTGATTCAAACAAGCATGTGATTGTTTTTTCTGTGATGACACCTGCTGTCTGGATTATACAAAAAAATCAAACAATATCTAAATGTAGAGGAGTGATTAATGTCATGAATCGCAAAATCTGATTCCAGCATGTCATTTGATGTGATGCCCATAGTGAATCATATATCATTAGAACAAAACAGCACAAAAAGTCAGTTTTTAGAAGTGTTGTTGATAACATTCAGCCACTACATGTGACATTTCATCTCCCTCCCATCACATTACCACCGCTGTTGCTCAAATCATCTTCCCCCTCCAAGCGGTTGCCAGTTTGTGCCAACATTAGCTAACTTTCCTAACACTAGCTAGCAAATGTTAACATTGCAAATGCTAGCCTGCTAACATTAGGGCAGTACAGTATGCTGGGCACATACTGTAGAACTCAGCCATTTTTACTTTTTTTTCCCCAAAAAAATGGCAACTACCAAGACTTTTAATCACTGACGAGATACAGATACCACGTGACACCAATGGCGTTACACTATTGGCTGACAAACCTTGGTAGAAGCTGGAACTAAATGCTAATTCGTATACAGAGCAAAACAAAACAATCAATTTGGACCCAACAACCACTTTTAACGTGTTGATTAACAATCATAAGTAAGTTTTAAAGGAAAATGAATTATTTTATACTGTACCTTTCTACAAGTTCTGTAGTGTATTATTTAAAAACAAACTGAGGTCATACTATGCTAATTTTCGGGGTCCTAGTAGAATAGGTTTACATACTTAGCATCCCTTTTCACACTGTCCTGAATGCTCCGTTTTGCCTACAGAGTTGTGACATCTTGCCTCTCTTCAATCTTTGATGAGAGTTGCACATGTGCGTTATTAAACGCCGGGATGTGGCCAATTAGAGGCAGAGTATGGCCGGTCATGCCGAGCAAGGTAGTCTGATCTAAAATAATGTCGCTACAGCAGTAGCAACTGTATGTCTGCTGATTTACTGGACTGTATGTATTTTATAATAAATATGTAAAAAGAATATATTCATATAATGCCTGTTACATAGTAACGCTCATGGTGTGGACTTTGGGCTTTTTCACTTTGCAGACCTTTTACGTGCACAAAAATGCCACAAAACAAAATAGAAGGCAGAAGGCAAAAAACCCAAAAGCAGAATATACTTAGGGCAGATAATTATATGGCTTTAGATTTGCTAAATGAAAAATATCATTGAACATGGAAGCACATTTTTACCTCCCAACAAATAGATAAATATATAAGTCGTGCTGAGGAAGATATTAAAATGTTATTGACATCTCCAGGAAAACCTTGAGTCAAGATTTTTTCCGTCCTTTCCTGCATATACAAGTTCATTTTTGTCTATTTCATTCAAGCTGTCATTTTATGCACCACAACAAAACTAATGGAAATGAATATTCGAAAGAAAATTGTCTCTAATAAAGTGATTTATGTGTGCACTCTCATAGGTGGGGTAAAACATAATAAACAATATTTAATTCATTGCCTTCCTGAAAGCTTTAAACTTCTGTTCTGTCAGTGGCTGAATATTTCACTTCCCTCCTCCATCGTAATTCAACACAGCATCTAATTTTCACCTGTTCCAAGGCGATTCATCACACTTACACCACATTCTCTTGTTTGATTATGCCAACTATATGCCCCTTTTGCTTCGTAGGATCATCTGGCAAGATGAAACAGTCACAAGCTCAGACTTACCAAGCAATTATTGGATCTTGCAATATTCTCACATTAACTGCTTTTCTATTAGGTTCCTCCTGCCCACCCTGCCTCAGTAACTTTGTTTTGTCTCCAGCTTCTCTTCCCTCCTCGCTCTTCCTTTCTCATTATGGTTTTGTGTGTCTCCTGCCTACTTTCTTTATTTTTTCATCACTATTTCTTTTTTCCATGTCTCCAATCTTACTGTATGGCTTTGCTTCACACGTTGACTGAAGCATCTTATTGCTATCCTACATTTGTCTTGTCTTCTTTTTCAAACTATCACCATCACCAGGTCTGGTCTTGCAGGCGAGGCTAGACTGCTGTCCTTGACCTGTGAGGGGGTCAAGAAACTAATTTGTTGTCTGATTCGGAGGCAACCCAGCCCAGTCAGTGGCCCCGACCCCAGTGTGAGCTGTGGTGAATTTTAATCAGGGTGTAGTTGGAGTTGGGTAATCACGTCAGAGTTGTCCATACCTGAAGGACAATCTGTGACAGCCATCACGGCAAGCAGTGCCAATCCTGACTGCACTGCAAGGACAATTTGTGTGAGTGTGTGTGCGGCGAATTGGAATCAGGCACATGTGTTGGTTGCCTCAGTGCAGAGACATATTGACAGCATACACAGATTCACAGTGCATAACAACACATTGTGCAATGAGACCTCATATACAGCGGAAACTGACACTTGTGACAGAGTGTCCTTGTCACTGTACATGTGTTAGAAAAACAAGGGTGACAGAGAAGGAGATGAGGAGATTTACAGATTATTAGGTGTTAGTGTGCAGTACCCTGAGGTGGATGGAAGTGAAACAGAGAAACCAGCAGTGTTCTGATGTTTGCAGAAGCACACAGGTTTATGGATGTTAGCCAACCAGGCATTTGTGAATCAATGTGAGCCTATTTAAGCCAAAGGGATCATCAGTTTCCTGTACTGTCTCTAAACTTTTTTCTTCACACAAATAAGTCCGCTAAATTGTTGGTTATTTATATTGTACTTTTATCCCCGAAAAATCTAAATGAAGGGCTTTTATACTTAGTTCAACTTCTTGGGAATCTGTCTTAGAGTGAGGTGAGATGATCAGTGCCTCTGTCTGTGAAAAATGAAGTTGGTGCAGTTTGTTGCCTTTGGCTCAAAGCTCCCTCTGTTTCCAGTCATTGTGCTAAGCTAACCTATTGAGCAGCTGGCTGCAACTTCCTATTTAGGGGATGGAGCAACCCAATCACCAGAATAGATGTTGGTAATGTATGTTTCTCCAAACCACTGATATGTTGAAACTTTACATTAGATGTTTTTCTTTACTTTGGAACTTTCATGAGGTTGATTTTTGATTTTTTGTTGTTGCTGTTGTTGTGGCATCGCTGTGCTCATGATCTGAAACTAACTTGGTTAGGAAAAGGTAATTTTTTTGGCTTAAAATACTTGTTTTGGTTGTTACAAACATGACTGGAGATGTTCCGACGTCTCGTCAAAAACATCTGTTTTTTGTCACCATCAACAATGTCAACTGGCCTGGAGGGAAACAAGGGGAACATGGGCAGCAAGTACAGCTAACATCAAATGTGAATTTGTTTTTCTGTCTGTGCTGAAAGATTCACTCCCCAGTACCACTATAAAGTTCCAAACCAAGCCAAATTTATGATGGTGGTGAATTCCAAATTTCCTCTCAACTTCTCAACTCACAATTGATGTTTTTCAAACCCAGCACAGTTCCCAGTTGGGTTTCAAAATATCAACAGTGAGCTGGGGACACATCTGATTTGATGAGACTAGAAGTTACCTTGTTCCAAAGACACATTAGGTGCCCTCTGAGAGAAAATTTACCTCAATGTGCTGTTTTGCACAATTTGAGAAAATATTCTGATAATGAGACGGGAGACAGATGCTCATAGGAAGTAAATAATTTGGTTTTGAAGTGAAAGGCCACAGGGCAATCAATGTGTGGATTTAAACAAAATAAGTACTAACAGACTAACATTGGAATAATACATTCCAGGATTCATTTTGGTTCGTGCGAATACTGTGTGAACGGCTGCTGAGTTTTGACTTGGCTATTTCTCAAAGGTGGAACAACCCCAAAAGTAGTACAGATTAGTAAAACATGTCAAATCTTGGATTTTATTTTAATGTAGAAGTATGCTGTTTTGGAAATTGCCTCACTGTTGACTTTTTATAAGTGAGGTTTGGTTCAAAGATTTTGGAAACATCCCTCTGGCGTGACTATAAAAGCTCAGGCACTCTGTGAGAGGAAATAAGTGAACATGGTGTTGTCTCGGCGGCCAAGAAACATAAAATTCTGATGCATACAACTATAAAAGCTTCAAATAGACTGTGATGTTTACAATAGAGCCGTGTATTACTTAAATTACTTGCCTTGTTTTATTGCTTAAACTTATTTCCTTTATTTTCATTTAATTGTAAGTGAGTACGCTTTGATCAAGGGCTTCAGTCCTTAAGCATGAAATACTTCTGAATCCAAAACAAGGAATAGTTTCCATACTTGTCTTTTTCCCATGTGACAGATTGATCCGCTAAATGATCCCTTATATTCTGCTCCTGAGGTCCCACAAACCTCTCCCCTCTTTCTCCCCTTCCATCCATCCGGTCCGCCCTCCCTTCCACCAAACACTCAGCATAGGGGTTGTGCTTGACTGAAGCATTATAATAGCTCAAGGAAATGGCCCTTCTTGAGAAACTTTCAGGGAGCTGTCAAAGGGAGAAGATTAATGCCTGGCCAAGCTCTCCAGGGGACGGGGACCCCCCCTACTTCTCTCTTCCTTACCCATTTCTTTTACCCCCCTCCCCCTCTCCTCCCATCATCCCCACACAGCCAACAATGGCATGTCACATGCAAACGAAACACTCAGTAACAGAATCACTCTAAATGCCAATGCGCACGTTCATTTAGTTAAGTCTTGCTATGCTGATGCATTGTTGGCATTTTGTTATTCTGGCAAGACACAGCGAGGTGCTTTGAGATCATTGCTCATTATCCCTTTCGGAGATGTTTTTTTATATATCACTCTGGTTGATATGATGAGGCACATGAACATCCAGCGGTATGTCATCTCAAAAATCACAATCACTTTCATCTGTTAAAGGACTTTCTTTTTCTCTCGGAGGCATAAACTCAGATCTTTCTGCAGGGAAAATGTATCTACCCCTCGCTCTCTTTAGAGAAAAAACAAAGGCGTGCATGTAGGAAACAAGCATTAATAAGCTATCAGGGAATTTACATCAATCTCATTTTCCCACATTTGTCTACAGTGGGCTCCTTCTCCGGCAGTCATCGAGGCACCACTTCCTGACGTTGACACCCCTGACACCGAGGCCTGTTCTCTCTCTCGGATGTTCTTCCTCTTTTGTTTCCTCTCTCCACTTCATCATCTGTCTTTTGCTCCATCCATCCCTCACTCTGGCTGTCTCTCATCATTTCTCCACCTCCCATAATTGATGTTCTTGACACAGAGGTCTGTGCCCTCCCCCCCGTCTGCCTCTCCGTCCGTCTGCCTCCAGCCTTTCACTCTGTCTCTCATCATCTCTCCACCTTCCCGAAATTGACGTGATTGGCATGTAGGTCCGGTCTGTTCGCGATGTGGCCGGTTTAAGTAATTTTTTCCACTGCATGGTCCAATTCAACTTGTCTTGACTCCACTCACTGTTTTTTCCCCTTTTCTATCATGGGTAGTACCTGGTGCTTTTTTTTGTTTTGGTATCACCTCAGTTGAAGTGAGCTGCGATGATACTAAAAGCCACTCACTGGTCAGAGATTCTTCAATGGAATCATCACTCGTGGAACTTCCTACACAAACCTTTTTAAATCACCATCACCATCAAAACACTCGACCCGCATTAAAAAAAAAGGCAGCTACACCACTCCTCGGTCAATTTCCATGTGCAGATGTATCAAAAACATCATCCCTTCCATATCCTCTGCTATAAGAGCGAATGGGTGGTTAGGCGAGGCAGAGAGAGAGAGCAGAAGAGAGTTATGGTAAATGTGTGCAGAGCCTAGGAAAAGGTTAGCAGTGAAGTTGTCAGTTTAGCTGTAAGTGTGGGGTACAGTGTGTCAGCGAGTAAAGGCTGTAGCTTCTCAAGACCAAATATAAGCTCCCATGTGTTGTCTCCCCAACTTCTGGAAAGGTTAAGGGGGTGCGGCGCAGATGTGTTGATCATAAGAATCCTACCTACTTTTGGGGGGGCACTATCTTAAAAAAAGTGGGTAGAGTTGACTCGAGGTCCTACACTGTGGTGGAAAGACGACCGTAGTGGTTGTGGTTGGTTGAGCAGCAATCATGGAGGACTGAGGAGGCCTTTTCTACCTGAACTGGTGTCCTTTTCCTTCTTGCACGCGTCAGTTGCTATGACTTATTGTGAACTTTTTATTCTTTCACATTGTACAGAACAGTTTGGCATCTCATTTTGTAGCATGTGGGCAATTCAGTTGAAATAGAATGTATAAGGCACATTCCTTCCATTTACCATATATTCCCCATGTGTTTGACATGAGATGAACAACACAGACGCAGACATGTTCACACACTTGTGAACTCAGGCCGCCTGCTGCACAGCTGTTAAGAAGATGGGAGTATGATCATCTACTCAAACATTCCTCTCCCTCCTCTCCCGCCTTTTCCACCCTCGTCTTCCCCATTTTTTTTCAGAAATGCAGGGAAACTCTCAGCGGGGCGCCCTCTCTCTCTCTCTCTCTCTCTCTCTCTTTCGCTCTGCTCCGTTGTAGAATCAGCCGTCCCTCCTCGGGGACCGCCCGTTTGAACTTCCAGAATCAGAATTTGTAACGATACGCAGCAAAGCAAAGACGATGCTGCCATAACAGAGTGGCGCACATCAGACTGAGGCGAGGAGGGGCCAGATCAAACGCAACCCTCGGGGAGTAATGATGAATCTCAGGGTGAGACCGTCAAAGCACGGCTGCGATGCAAGACGCCTTTTGTCTCGCAGGCTCCTCCAAGTTTGTGACCTCAGTCTATCATTTGCATCCAAGCAGGGTAAACAAGCATGTTATTTGTGCGGCGTTCCCCGGGCCACCCACCCATCCATTCCACTGACAGCATACAGAGAGAATTAAACCCTCGGGGCAATCCATAGCTTTTTTTTTCTGCAGCGTACACTTTGAACAACGAAAGCAGACTGAAACTCCTCCTAGCAGAATTTTATGAGCCAAGATATTTTCTTTTTTTACCCAATTCCAGGTCACTGTTGTACATTTGTGTTGGCTCGGCCGCAGTGGCTGCGCGATAGAGATGACAGGGGTAATTACATAGCTCGGAAAACGTACACAGAGAAACGAAAACAGTCATGTTTTTCCCGAACGTAGGCTTGAAGCAGACGGCCGGTGGCACTGACCCCAATATCACACCGTATTACTCTTTTGAAAGAAACCAGCCGTGGTGCTGATTTTGTGCCACTGGGGCTCGTCTGCATTGCAGGATCCTGCTGTTTTTCAAGTTCTGCCAAGTCAAACTAATAAGCTGAAACAAACAGTCCTGTGCTCTTTAAAGAATAGACTGTCCTTATTAAACACAGGTGAAACCAGGCAAGTTCAGCTCTAAAGAGAAAAAGCTTCATATAAAGAAGTCCCAGCCTGAACATAATCTGGGTGTAAAGTGAGCTCGCCCCGGGGGGAAAGTACTACGAAGACCTTTTAACATCAGGTCTATCATGGATTATGGGGAATAAGCAAGGATTTTCTGTAAGTGCTCTGTGAAATCCCTTTCTGCTATATGGAGTAACTGCGGCGATATGTAACAATTTGTACAGAGCAGCACATTGTGGTAAGACGTATCAGTTTTATTGTGTGTGTGTGTGTGTGTGTGTGTGTGTGTGTGTGTGTGTGTGTGGCCCGTGTCCAGCTGCTAATGGCTGCTGACACTGTGGCCTTGCGATCGGAGCC
>OMLP01016102.1:31407-49775 GCA_900302685.1 Spondyliosoma cantharus
CATTGTGGTAAGACGTATCAGTTTTATTGTGTGTGTGTGTGTGTGTGTGTGTGTGTGTGTGTGTGTGTGTGTGAGGCAGTGGAGAGCTGTCTGTGGAAAACTGAATACCCCTCTAACGGCTCAAATCTTTGTGCGAAGGCCAAGAGAAGGCTATGGAGGTTTGGCTTGTGTTTCACTATTTTTATTTCAATTTGATTCAATAAATGTCAGGTTCATTTCTTCAAACACTCCGCGCTCTGGACTTGTTTGGGTCCACTCCTCGATGCGGAGTTAAAAAAAAAAGAAATTTGGCAGGCCTCGAGTGCAGCAATACGTTTGTGCATGTCTGAGTACGTCTGTAGGTGTTTATAGACAAAACCAACCCACGGAATAAAGACTGTATGCGCTGCATATGTGCATAAACATGTGCAGTATGTATGTGTTCACAAGGACTACTTGTTCACACTCTGAACTGTGTGGTCCATCATCGCAGCCAAGACCGCGTTAGGCGAGGGCTCCACAGTAATCGCTTTCTTGACATTGGCCGGAGTGACAAATCGGTTTGTTAGACTGCTCGCACAACAAAACCGCTGACAAAAAAACAGTACAGGATTAATGGTACGACTGGGATGTCCAACATACGGTCAGAAGAAACAGAAATTAAACAACAGCGTTACAACCATCTCATAGCACTGTTGGTGACGAGGCTATATGTCCTACATGAAGTATCACCATGCTCGTCCTTCTCAAACCAGGGATTCATCCATTGTGTCATTCTGGGTCAATGTGGAACCTGAAGTTTTCTGTTGTTTATCATTGATTCCCCCTGTTGCCAACAATATCATAATTAAAAATATAAAGATAAAGATGTCTGAAGTCATTCAATCCTTCATTACACTATCTTTGAAAGAGCACAAATTCAACCGTACATCTTCATGACAGAACTGTTGATAAAACCTTCTGCCACATGAAAAAGAGTCTTTCAAAAGCCTTTTAGCGTGTCATACAACTATCAACTCCATGAAAGGAAACTTTGCACTACTTACACCAACATCCCAACCTTTGATCAGCAAAATCAAGTTTTTGCTCTCAAAAGTCTTCAAATCTGCTGACAATGTGTGGAGAACAACAAAAAGAAGGGAGTACAGACCAAGACAACAGGTCACACATGCACTACAGAGGGTATAAGCTATTATTTGATTGTATGTGTCGCAATACTTTGGATGAAAGCACATTGCTGTTTTTTATTAATATGTGCAACTAAAACTAAGTTGATTTGCTTCTATTTTGTACATTTGACTTGGGGCTTTTGCAACATCCTGATGATCAGCGCGGACAAATTAACGTATGGTGACGATATTATTATGATGCCTATAGAAAATGGAATCAAAGTGCTAGCAATCAAATAGATCTTTAACTTTGTTTAGTGTGTTCTGTCTCTTTTCTGGAATTCAAACAACCCTCAAAATACAAGTGTAGGGAGATGGAGCGACAGTTTGTAGCCATAACTGTAAAATAAAGTGTACAGAAAGAACTATCACACTTAATTACTTGTGAAGAGGCAGCTAGATGAACTCATGAACAAAAGATGCACAAGGCCCAACATCTTTGCTGGATTATTCACATGATATTACCATACGTTTATTATTAACACATTATCAATATTTTAATTTCTAACATCACGATTATCCTGATAATTGCGATATCACTATATCCCTAATTTGACACCTTTCTACATGTATTAAGACCGGGATGTGGCCACACAGCATCTCTTATAAGTTTTTAACACGTAAAACGAGGAAAAGTGAAATCTATTAATTGCATTTCAAATAAAATGGGTCATCCAACTTTGCTTTGGAGAGAAAAACGAATTTCTCTGAAGGAGTGATTAAGCACACTTTGCTTCACCCAGCAGCATGCGTAAAGTGTTATTAGCAGTAGCTCTGCCTGACCTGCCCAACACAGCTGCCTCCCCTTTAACCGACGAGGTTGCGAAGGGTCACGGCTTAGCTAACCATGTGACCATGGGGGTGGGGGGCCACAGGGGAGAGGTTAACAGATCAAGTCCACTTCCACAGAGGCCAGAGTTTAGGGGCACCAGCACGGTGAAACCAGTTACAAGGGGTATGCCAGTAATGGTCAAGCTGTCGCGTTGCTCCACAAACAGTCTTCATTAGATTGTGCTTTGCTGTGTGTAAAAATAAATGATTAAATGAAAGCCCTCCCTTTCGCCCAGAAGAGTGTAGTCACAGTTCACGAGGGATACGTTGAGGCCCGTGGATGTGTGTCCTGCTGAATAAAGCATAGGCACGGAAACACAAGTCTCTTTTCTTCTGACTTCAAAGACAATCACTGGCACACACACACACACGCGCGCGCACAAAATCACACTCTGGCAAGTGTGTCAATACGCACACATGAATTTCCTTCCTTTTTCTTCTTTGATCAACTTCTCAATCCTCTGTTTTTGTTTCCCTCCTTACCCCACCGGTTCACACATGCATTTTTACATGCACGCATCCCAGATGCATGCAGATGTACATTATGTGCACATCCGAAAAAATCATTTACACACACACACACACACACACACACACACACACACACACACACACACACACACACACAGTCACTCTCGCTTCCTCTCTTCACTCACACAACCTGCCACATGGTTTGATTTCCTGATGTCTCCTATTGAAATAATAATGTCTTTCCTGCTCATTTATCCAGCCTTCACAGACACTTTGCTGACATTCAAAAGCATATGGAATGAGCCGATGAATTGGGAGATTGCAGGTCTGATGAATTTTGATGTGATTCAGACATTATGGATTGACTCCACTGCTGCATACTGTGTACTAAGAAGATGCAGGTTTTGCTGTAAAAAACAGAAAAAGTGGAAGAAGAACTTCAAAACCTTTTTCACTAGCAGTCATTTGACTCGCGTCAGATTCAAACAGAAACCAAATATATTGGTAGCCGGGGATGTTCACATTGTCAGACTACCACACTGTCTTGTACTTGATCGAAGCAAAAGTTATCACAGGTTTTTTAAAGTTTACAGTATATCCACAGCAATTAATTTATATCATCATGGTTGATTATCTCGCTCATTTCGACACCAGGAGAAACCAACAAATATAGCAGCATAGGATTGTTTTGTTTCAAATATTAAACGATTTTTGGTTTACATGAGTGATTGTGTAGATGAAACAACACCTTATATTAAAAAAATCAAGTATTTTTTCAATATTCAAATGCAAGCATGTTTCTAACTGGTTGAAATTAAGCATTTTCCAGGCTTTTCAGAATTTGCACAACCCTGTCATCATTTAGCTGCCAGAAGTCTGTTGAAAAAATATCTAGTTCAAAATGTTTGTATATCAAGATGTGTTTCTTATTTTTGTGAGCAGAAGTTGATGAAGTCTAACCACAGCCGGCTGTGTCTCTGGCCCCATAACCCGACTTCTGTGCCCCGTTGCAAACCTCTCTGATCTTGACAAAAAGTCAATATCTGCCAACGTAAGACTGCATTTTTATTTTACCAAAATAAGAATGAATTGCATTCCTGAACTAGATGTGCTGTCATCTTTGCTGGTGTTTGGCGTTAGACTGGACACCATCCAGGATGTTCAGACTGCAGCTGACAGATAAAGCAAATTGTTTGACGTGTCTGCAGTCAGAAGGGACACCCTTCATCTCTGAAGGAAATGTTATGGATGCCAAGGTTTGGAGAGAGTTCTTCATTGTATGAAAGAGTTTGTCAGTCATCATATTCATTGTGCTTGACTTGCATCCCCTGTGTGGTAGAGCTGAGGGATTAAAGAAAATTTGTTATTGATAATTCAGAGGAAAAAGACAATCCAAACTGAGCATATTAGGAATTTGACCTTCTTGGTATGGAGATAAACACCAGGTCAACAGTAAAATCTATCAGCTGCAGTTGACTTTATTTTTTTCCAAGCTAAAATTTAAAGGCCCTGAAAACCTATTTCCCATTGAGCAATGGTGTCCTCCGTGTTCACACTTCTTTCTGCCAATATGTGAACAGATTTCTATACGCTTTACGCTTTGTCTTGGCTCTTCAAACATTTTTTTAATTGGGCAGGACAGATGATAGCAACATATAAAGCCAGATATTATGGAGAGGTTTATCTGACTTGCAGACTGTTAATTAAACTCTTAATAAACTCCTTTTCCCCAACCTTAATTGTTGTTTGTTCAGTCGAGAAGTTTCAGGAAACTTTAAATGAAACTGTCCTCTATAGAGAAATGACTCCATTGGCAGTTTGTTCAAGCATATAATGGTCACAAATTTTTTGGCTACACACAAACCTTGTGGATGCGGCAACCATGAAATGGCCTTTAACCATCCGGAGGGCATCAGGAATTCACCACCCATTGGCCAGAATAAATGTCGGCCTTGTAGCTTTTCTGTAAACCATGGATAAGTTGAAACTTTACACTTCTTTGGGGTTCAGTTTTAAATGTTATCTTGCGACAATGCTGAGCTCGGTTAGGGTTAGGAAAACATCAGGTTTTGGCCTGAAATACCTGCTTTGGTCACCACAAACTCGGCTGGAGATGAGTTGAAATGTCTTTGAAATGTTCCTCGTCAAAAAACCTCCACTGGTTTCACACTTTCAACTTTCAAGCTTTTCAGCCTCCTGACCTGTAGCTCCACCACTGTTCCCTCCACCTCCCAATATGAAAGTCAGGTCATGAGCATGTATTGTGAATGTGCTATGACACGTTTTGTCGAAAGGTCAATATGGTGCAAAGCCTATGACCCGTGAACATACTATTGGATTCCAGAAACGTTTACCGGAACATTTTAACCTGGAGACTGGGCAGGGAATTCAACAAACTAGGTACATTTCCAAACCCCGTAAGTGATATTAAGTCTTGCTTTAACCATGGAGGTATGGAGTCATATCATTGCAGTCAGACAGGATGATGATATACACTTATTATCCAAGGTACAGAGCAGGCACTATCTTAGAAATGACTTACTCCTGGTGTATTTCATACTGTATCAGTGTTTAACATTTATCTTGCTTTAGATGAAAGGAAAGCTCTCACTTTTGGAATCCCGGGGGTTGGAGGTGATGGATTGATAATAATGAGGTGAGTTTATGAAAAATGTATTGAGGTTAAGTAAAGTGGGATCAGACACATTGGTTGTAACTGCCACCTTTCACTGAAGACCCACACACACACACACACACACACACACACACACGTCCTGGCTTCCAGCAGCGTCTGACGCTTTACTTTATTCCTCCTGTCCACCCACCCAAACACCCACTCGCTAATCTCCTCGCCTCATTGACGGCAATCACTCAGTGTGACTTCTGGCAGATGAAGTAGCCCTCAGATCATCTCCCCCTCTGTGCCCTCCTTCCACATCCTTTCCTGCTGATTCCATCATGTCCCTACCACGCAGCCATTGGACATTTAGCAGTCGACTCACAAAGGAGGGCCGTGTACTTCATCCGTGTCAGGATTAAACTGTTAACTAGGGTGTGACAAGTAGGAGAGGCCGTGCCTTTGAAATGCAAAGTGAACATAAATGGGAAGTAATAACCATGATGTGTTTTTTTTTTCCTCTCCTCCGTGTGAATGTTGGTCTGAATTTTGTCAAGGATTAACTTCATTGCTCGCTATGTATCAACTCAATTCTTGAGACTGTTTGTTCTTAGTCTCGATAGCCCTGAGGTCTGGCGGGACTTTGAAGTGGTTTTGTTCCCCAAAAAAATTCGGCAGCATTTCTTTAAGCCCCGAGAAATAATAAAATGGCCATAGCTGGAGAAAGAAATTACTGGGCTGTTGCATTTCCATTCATCATATTAAAGGAATGTAGTCATCCAGAAAAAAAAGAATGAATAAGAGAACACAAGGGAATCGAATGGAATAATCCTCTACCTCACTCAAGCTCGGGCCAATTTTTCTCTTTAATTACACGTGAACCAGGTCACTTTAGCCGGTGTGTTTAAAGGAAGGATGGTGGCGGTTGCTGTACGGGAGGAAATGCCTCATCTTTGTTTAAATTTTAAACCATATACAAAATGTCTCTGGTATGTCTGAACGCGTGGTGACAAAAAGGCACAGATGGTCAGGGGTTAGAGGTTTTACAATACCGCACAGCTTTGTGCTGTGAACCAGACTGGTGTAATCGAGAGCGGGCCCTAAAACCTGAGGTGACAGATGAGGCAGGAAGTGTGAGCCACTTGGCCACCAGGACGTCCTGTGTGACTCATTTTCAAAGGGACAGTGGCCAAGCTGTTTTTGGATGGCTGGTCGTCCCGGCAGACCGAGTGCAGGTGTCCATTCGACGCTCATTACATCTCAGACGGCCAAATTTCAAGTAGTTAGTCTGTAAGCCATCAAAAGGCCCCACGCCGAAACAAGACATGACTCTGAATAAAGCAATTATGAGGTGCACACATATAAACATGAATAATGAATGACTGCATGCTGAATAAATGCATTTCCAATCCTGGCATGTTGGCTGAAAAAGGCACCGGTTTTATGTGTTGAAAATCAAAATTTATGTTAATTTTCATCCCTTAGTATACAGCACTGCGAGCAAAACGGTTTGCATTTCAATGACAAATCCACACTGAGCCTCCACTCAGACATTTAAATCCAAAGTTGGAATTTCAATTGGATGATTCTCAATTCAGGTTCCTTCATCTCCCCCCACCCTGTTGGCATCTTACTCCCCATCTGATTGACACCGGTCGTATTGTCCATGGTCTATTTGATGGGAGGGGACGTGCATTTTACTGACAGTCACATAATGGGAGTGAATGCCGTTGATCTTGGCATGGCAATAAAATGATGAAAACTACCGATCCTCGATATGGATTTTCTTTTGATGATACCGATAATTTCATATTTTTGTATTTTAAGAGAAGTTCCTGCACAGTAGTTTGAGTACACCTGAGGGTAGGAAAGGCTCGGATGTAGTAAGCAAAGATGGACAATATTCAGAAACTCTGATAAGATTTGTTGGACATTTTTCCTCCTCTCTGAGCCGATATGGAATATGTGTTGCAAACTATAAAAAAACGTCCACATTGGCGATGGACAGCACCTCTTCTTCTTCTTCTTTGTGTTTTTTGGGTGAACGCAAACTAACCTTGAATGCGCACACAATAGCTTTTCATGCTGCGTCTTGTTAAGTTAATGAAAGCAATTTGGACTATCGTTATCGGCTCTATTTATCGGCTAGAATATCAGCGATACTGATAACATGAATTTCCCAATATCATTCCAATTAGTCTGACATTTATCGTACATCCCTAATGAAAAAAAAAAGAATGCTGATGTCGAGTGCATGAGTAAAACAGTGTCCTGGCCCAGAAGATGGTTACACTGAGAGCATATCAAAGAGTGATCAAACCTAGCGATAACATGTCTTCTGTAATGTGTGACTAATGTGTAAAGGAAAATATGGAAGAGAACTCAGCATGTAAGTCATACTGCTTTTTCCGAAATGGCTCCATCGACATGTTGTGAATGTAGGCTCACTGATACACACAGGATAATGAGCCAGGTCCACCCTTCCAATAGCAGGTCATTGCCAACTCGTCCTTCTTGACTCCTAATAGCGCCTCTTTGCATAATCAAATGAGCCCTGTTTTTAATTCATTGCCAGAAAGTTACTTTTCGCATTTACATCAGTGCATTTACAATGGAAATTGTAATTTAATCATGCCGTGCATTATTTATTTGCATTTTTCTAGGGCAACATATTGTAGAGTAATTGGAAGGAGAAGAGGAGAGAGCACGAGGAGAGACAGAAAGATGGAGTGAAGCTAATATGAGTGAGTTCAGACGGCCTGGGATCATGAAGGAATTGCTGATGTCTGCCATAAGGTTTGGCATGGGGTCTGCTCTCCTTGTTTGTGCGGTAGCCTCTGGCAACTCCACATAGTGGTTTTGTCAGAGACAGATCACATCATAATCCAGTTAGACACAAACCATCAGACCTCTATCTGACCTGAAAGAAGAAAAAAAAACAGCCATTAAATTGCATAAAAGACTTTAGTTGTGCGACTCTCCTTTAAAACTGTAACTGAAAAGTCATTTTGATATACAACGATTCTTTGTCTATGTCATTTCGGTAATGTAACAATTTTTCTGCATAAGAGACCGGCAAAATGTCTCTCGTACATCTTGCACTGATGCACCGAGGTCTATCTCCTATATCTGCAGTTTCAAGGTGGGGAAAAAAACACAGTCTGACTGACATATTCCCTTCAGCCATGATTCTTGCTGAAACAGAGCTGTATATGAGAGCAAAGAGAGTAAAAAATATCCCAACGTGAACTTCGTCAGCAGCCAACCACGTTGTAAAACCCTGTGACATCTTTCTCGGAGGCTCCTTTCCTGCGGTTGAGACCTTTCTCGAGGAGAAACAAAAGATCAGTTATGTTCAGACGCTACGTCACTGCCAACAGTTCATATCTCACACCAGGCAAACACCCACCTGAACAAAAAAAAAAAAAACAGTATCATTTCATCTCTTCCTGGCAGTCAAACTGATAAACAAATCCAACCAATCACAGCATTTCTTCAGGGCACAGAGGTAATCTGTCCTCGTTGCTGCTCTGCAGCTCTGCAACAGCTCTGCAACAGCTCTGCTAGCTCCTCTTTCATTCATTATCTACCCATTTGAATGGACCCCGATCCATCAAGGACCCCACAATTAAGCCTGTGGATTCAATTTGTCATTCACCTCCTTCATTTTACTGCCAATGAGGCGGAGGACAAAATATGTCTAATTCTGACAACAAGCAGATAATTGTAACTAATTTGACACTTGCCACAGGCGAAGATGAGGCTGCGTCTGTGTTTTTTTAGGCCGTCAGATTTGGCAGTGGAGACACCTCTCTGGGGGGAATAGTGATTTTATCTAACAGGTGCCTCATAAAAGAGCTGATCTGGCCTTTAAACAAGAAACGACAAGCCGTCTTAATAGATGAGAGCTCGGGAAGCTTGATAAGTATTGATTAATGTTAAAAGGCAGAGTGGGGGTGCTCAAAGTCGCAGATTGGGCTTTTATGGCCGCTGGAGCACTTCTTGAAAGAGCTGCTTTTACTGCATCAAAGCCACGGGGATAACAAACAGGCTGCTGTTAATGTGCTGACATAATTGCTATGGATCATGGTTGATATTCTGTTGTTTTTTTTCTACTGTTGTTGCCATTGAATAAAGTGTCGGTACACCTATGTTGTTTTTCATCATAGTAATTAAGTAATTTAATCTAAAATGCAATTGACATGATTTTCAGGGTATATACGCTCGTCTTCTGTACAAATAAAACTTTTTTGTAAGGTGTGCATAGAAACACGCCTTGTCCGACCTAATTTTACCTCAACAGCCCTCTCTCCCTCGTAAAATTACACCCAGGATTGTACACGAGGCACAAATTCAATCAAGGAAACGAGTGTGGGGGGTGGAAAGGGGGGAGTGGGGGGCTATTCGGAGGCTAAAAAAAATTTAATTTGTTTTTCTCATTCCAGGGATGGGAGCCCATGTGCCACTCCCGTACCCACACCCATCCCTGCGAGCACCTTTCAATTTGCCAGATTAGCACCCCTATTGTACCTCTGGCATGTTCCGGAGACACACGGCGGCACAGCAAACCCCCTCCTCTGAAAATACCAGCGCAGCCTCCCCCCCAGCTCCTCACCTTCTCTGCTCCGACCACTCCCCCGTCTCCCCGATCTTATTAAGCTAATTAACTCTTTCCCCCCCTCCGCCAATTTCATTCCATCTCGTTAAGTTGCCTCTGCCATCCCCGACCCCTTCTTTAATCACGTTTAAGGTAAACTTAATGCGCCTCTACCAGCACCCTTGCTCTCGGGCGCTGTGCGAGCAGTGAGCGACAGAGATGAGCTCGCCATTAGGAGCGTGTTCGTTCAAACTGTCTCTCCTGAAAGAGGGAGAGAGAAAAAAAAAATTATGCTTCTACGAGACCAAAAAAATATTCTGTTTCCATGGCAATATGGTCTTAGTCAAGCTTCAAGTAGCATACCATATGAGTGTTTTAGGTTTGACTTTTTCTCTAGCAAACGTGGCCGGCTGAAAATACATACTGGCTGAACATATTCTGATGCCTTTTTTAATCTTTTTTTATGTTTTAACCTGAGCCTATAGTAGCTGCTATCTGTATTTGAATGCATTCATCGTTTGAAGTAATATTTTTGTCCCAGAATGAGACATATTCCTCTGATGCACACAAGAATGAAACAAGGGGCGCATGAAAAAGAACTCTGTGATCCTCTCTGTGATTAAATTAAAGAAGTTTTACAGTGCAAATTCTTCAAATGTATAATATTATGTCTATTGAAGCGGTGTTATCTGTGACCTTTAGGTGAATGGCTTAGAAATCCTATATCTATCTAAAGAATCCAATATTCACGATTACATCTGAATATCTATATCAGTTTAATTATCAGAAACACAGCGTCTAGTGATACATTTATGCCAGGTAATTTCTTCACATCTGCTTTGCTGTTGGAAACTTTGCAATGTTTCCATCACAAACCAAAAAAAAAAAAAACACACTTTGAATTTAGCTTACCTTGACACGTCTAACGATCACGCCACATGCCGAGGATCGCTAGGTGAAATTTAAAATAAACACGTGCCGTCTCCCTTTAATCTCCTCAGTCACGCTGTTTACACCAACACATAAACACAAGGGGAAGAGAAAGCGACACTCTCCTACCCTGCTGCGCATGTCTCGTCGCAGGAGAGGATGTGACCTTTCCCTTTCAGGAAGGAACACTTATGTGTGATGAGAGACGCTTTATGACAGTCTCAGTCAGGGGAATCCAGGTTGCCCTCCTTTAGAATAACAATCGTGTAAGTAGGATTATTTAGGTATGACGTGTTTTACATTGCCTTCTCATACACCCAGCTTCCTGTTAATGCCCTCTATAGAAAACAGGTCATATGAGTTGGAAAGAAGTAACTAAGCTAAAGAAGCAGCGTACTGAACATTTATATTAGCAATATTTAATCGGCACTGACAAAAATAATGATCCCAAAAGGAGAGACCTCCTGAACATACTAACTGCACATACCAGTATTTTCCCCAGGCAGCATATTCATCAGCCTTACATCAGGGAATATTACACTTTAATTATGTAACACTTTTCCAAAAGCAAGATTAAAAAGTAATTCACAAACATAAAAACGGATTAAAAAAAACAGAGTTCAATCACAGAATTAAAAGTAGGATGAAATAAAAACATAACAAAAACAAACAACATTTTGAAAATCCAAGCTAAAACAAGAAAATACACGAAATAAAAGCCCGTTAAGTTATCAAAGGAGGATACTGAAGTTTCAAAACAGGATTATTCCACAGTTATGACCCCATCACCTTTTGCCTGAAACCTTGCCCCAGCTGCTGATACGAGCAGCGTGTCTGCAGATCTAACTAGCAGGAGAAATAGGGGTTACAAAGTCATTAATATAAGAGGGAGTGAGGCCGACCAGTGATTAAAAAACAAGCAATAAGAAGTTTAAAATCAATTCTAAAAACAACGGGTAACCAGTGCAGTGAGGTAATAGTAGGGGAAATGTGCTCATATTTTTCAGTTTTTTGTTAGAACCCTAGCAGCAGTATTTTTCTGAAGCAATCCGGTGAATAGAAGTTACAGTGATTGAGAAACATGGCACAGTTGATGCCACAATTGATTTTGAAATTAGCATATCTGAGCCCTCGCCCTATGTGGGGATATGTGCGGCTGAAGTGCACCTTGAACTGCAAGTCAAAGCATTCAACCGTCCCACTATTCACGCATTCTTGAATTTCGAGAGCAAAGCTCTGCTTTCAGACACATGAACCAGCTTTATATGCTGATGAAGATTGAGAGAAAGCTTGAAAAGAGATGGCAAGTTGACCTTTGAGTTGAGTTCATTTTGCCGCACAGGACTGTTTCATATCAGGGTAAGCAAGTATCGGCTTCATGAAACTGATGATCCGACACACACATCCTCTTCATGCTGTCATTGGCCAGCTGTGCAGTAGGGAAAATGGGCTTGAACTTCTGTCTTTGACTCTCTTTTTTTCTTTCTTGGCAAAGCTATTTCTGATTTTTTCTGTCTTCATCCACTAAGATGCCCCACCTATCCATTTACCCCACCCCACCAGAACCTTCTAGGAGATTGAATAGTATGAAGAAGTGATATTGGAGTCATTATGTCAAACTTATTGGAGTTATTGGCTTTATCGTGCTGGCAGTGGCACTTATCATAAACCTATTACCTTTTCATTCAGGTGATATTTTCATTTCTGCAATTCTGATTCTTCATATGCAAATCATATTATCAACCCCAGCTCTACAGAGAGGGTCATTTTATTTTCTTTGCCCTTCTACCGATTTCTACCATTTGCCTCATTTATTACGGTTGGAACTGAGCAGATCTGGCTCGACGGTTGACCGCTTTGAATCTAGGGTCCAAAAGCTGTATCGAAAATCTGTCGGAACAAAAGGTAAATTACTGGCACATTTCAGGTTATTTTAAGAAGCCCAACCAACCCGGTAAAGAAGGAGGCAACAATGAGCAGTTAGCACCTTCATGAAAATGGTGGATAACTGTTAGCTGTGAATAACCTTATGGGGTGATTTGTGACCCAAATCTGAACAGTCAGTGTTACCTCTTTCACAAGTGGTCAAGAAACAAGCTGTCAAAATGTTTTCCATGACATCAGTCAATAGTCGAAGGCTACAGTGGAGAACGCCGATAGCTCGTTTCCTTTCCATAAGGTCACGTGACTTATTATTTTGTCTGTTTTCAACACTCTGACACTCAACAACCTCCTCCCCCCAGCTAAACCAACAGAGCACCTTGAAAACAAAAGCCACACCCTAGCCACACATCCCTGACCAACCGGCAACCCTTGATTTTAAAGTCCGGATCCTGCCTTTTCTTTTAACATCCTACAGGGCTGGACCCCCTTGAAGGATTAAAATAAGTAGGGATGGAGACAGAGAGAAAACCAAGGAAGGGACGGAAGACAGGATGAGTGCCGGAGCGGCAGCTGACAGAAGCCACATTGTCAATAGGGTGTGAAATTCCTGCTTGGATGGGACCTCTGTCTGGTAAATAGCTGAAGGGACAGAGGGGGGTACGGAAACGAGTCAGCCTGTCTGCCGACACTGCTCCCATGAGCCTTCCCATCATGCCCAGGGAGAGAGGAGGGTTTATCTGTGCTCGCCGATGCCCAACCACTGACCTCTATTGGCAACCAGCAGGGAAGCTGCCAGAAAGGCCGACCAAACCCTCGGTGAAGAGGCCTTGTTGTGCCGCTGTGTGGCCTGAAATAGCTCCGGGTACATCATAAAATAACACCACCAGTCGGGACCAAAGAGGAACAAATGAAGAAAACGTTTCACATAAATGAACCCGAGACCGCACAGAATTCGAACACACATATTGCCTCAGCACATCACTGTAATTTCTTAGTTGATGTAATGTGAAGAAACACATCCTTTGATGAAAAAAGTAAGGGGGATAATAGACTCAGCTGTCAACTCGAATGCGCAGCTGTCACCACAATATGGCTTCAAAGCAGCCTGAATACTTTACATATTGCTACCATAATACAAAGAAATGACAGTGTTAGCCGTTTGACAGGGAAGTCCAACGGGGCGTGAATCTCCGCTTCCTGCGAAGTGAATGATACAAAAACTTAACACAGAAGTCGACGAACTTGAAAACTTCCATTTGGCTAAGATGTGACCCGGTTCCATCCTATTAGCAAGGACCTCGACCTTTATTGGACTGCTCTACATCACCTCACCTCAAACTCTGTGACACATTTCTTCCGATAACAGCCCATTAATTAGTTGAGCGCATTGCACTGTTCAGAGGTGGGACAGTTCGTTGCCTGAAGCTGGCCACCCCGTCTCAGGCGGATAGACACATGCAAATCTGTTTGTTTCATCAAGTGTGAATTCAATTTGCGAGGTTCGTTTTAATCTAGAGCACCTTTGCCCCCAGCGCATAGGAGGAGACCACAGAGCTCCCATTTTGGTGAAGTTTTGATGGAAATTAGTAAAAAAGGAAGGGCAAAAGGAGAAGGAAAGGAAGAGAAAAAAAAAGAAGTAATGAAAGGCGAAGGTGGGTCAGAGGAGCACTGAAGGTCCTGCAACCTTGGGAGTCTGTATGAAGCGCTGCCAGGATCTTTTATTTTTCCCATCAGCACCGATGGGAAACCACTAAACATTCACACAGAACAGCAGAAAACACCCAAGACAAAATCGCAAACAATGACAGATAGTTATTCCCTGATGGAGACAGGGGGGGGAGAAGAGATGAAAAAAAGAAAAGACTGACGTTATCAGCATTTCTGTACCCATGCTCGCTGTTTGTAGTCTGTTTTGTCAGGGTGTTTCTCAGGCTTGTCTGTGGAATGTGTTCTGTTTCCCCGGTGGATGCAGCCAGTTGAGAAAACGGGGATTCGCTACAAAGGCAGAACACTACTTTAGTGCTGGAGTGGGTAGAGGAGAGTATCACGGTCCCTCGTGAAAAGTTTTTCCTGAAAGCATGAGAGAGGAAGTGAGCCTGGTTTGTTCACTGAGACGTCTCAGGATACTCACATACTGTGCATCCATACTAGAATGCACACACACACACACACACACACGCACACGCACACACAGACACACACACACACGTACACGCGCACACAAACACACACACACACACACACACACACACACATATGCAAGCTTAAAAAACCCACTTTGATCCATGTTCTCATACACCAAATACTGGTCCCACTAAACACACACTTTTTGTTCCAGTCACCACCTGTGAATAAACACAGATAGTAAACCCAACTCAGACTGATCCTCGTCTTTCAAACTGCTGATTTTCTATGATTAAGTCTGATGGAATGTGTTTGGGACTCCAACAGGAGACACCTTTCTTTTTCTACCCACGATGCCTCTCTCAGGTCTGAGTGGGTGTGGGCCCGGGATGTGTCAGTGTGTGCCGATGACAGACAGCCAGTGTTGGCCCCACACTGTCAATGTCGAGGCATGCAGTGGCATGACATAATCTGTTATCACATGAATGTGAATCAGCCCCAAAGGAAAGGGGGCCACAAATCAACAAGACAACATTTTCCATTTTAGGAATGGGGTTAAGAGGGATGAGTAAAAAGGCTCCCCGGGCCAAACGGAGATGTTGTCTGCAGCGGGCTGCAGTTTTGTCATAGCGATGATTACATTTTGCGAGGCATCATTGTGTACACAACATGACATCATTTCTTTGAACTTGTTTTCTTCTACTGTGCTATGGCTGATTTAGTCATTTTCATTTGCAGCCTTTTTTTTTTCGCTGTGAACAACAAATAACAATTTTTTGGACATGCTATTTATTCCAAAAGAAAAATCTTGCCAAGAATCGGCTTGGCAAGTGTCACCATAAACAACTCAATGAGCAATTACACCACGGAGGACCCCAGTAACAGCAACTGCACACATTATTTCATCGGTTCTTTTCTCCATACTTTTTGAAAAAAGGCAGAATATAAGGGCAGCAGAGGGAGTAGGAGGTGTAGAATAGGCTTGTTAGCAAATACAATAACAGCAGGGGTGTGTGTAACTATAAATATATGTAAATATGATGTTCAATTAAAAATGGCAAAAGGAGATGACTCATCACAAGCGGGTATGGGAATCAGATTATATTCTCGGATATAACAAGGACTAATGCCTTCTGAGAGAGTGTTTACAAATAAATTAATTGTCAACTGAGCAAATTTGTTTTTTTACTCTTTTGCCTCATTAGGATGTATTTGTATTGTGTTGCAGATATTAAAGTGCACAGCATGAATCCATTCAAGAGGATCAGATTGTCAGTGTTTTAACTTGAAATTGAGGGTACTATAGTTTCACCATTAAGTCCCAATGTCCCAATGTTTGGTACAATTTCCTCCAAGCAATGTGGTTTGATTTTGTACTGTAAATTAACCAATAAAATGTTTGGATACTTCTTCCTCCAGTGAGCATTTGACTGTGGCAACATTATTTCTGTGAGGTTAAAAACTTACTGATTCCACTATGTAGTTTTGGGGTAAAAAAGGAAAAACAATAATCAGAAGACAAAAGTGTTTATTGATTGATTTTTTATGCATGAAAAGACATAAATGAACAAACTGGTCTTAAAGGAAAGCACAGTTTCATACTGTTTTACTTTGTTTATATTTGGCGGACCCTGCCACCTTTTTCTAGTTTTAAACAATTGAAGCTTGTTTATTCAGTTCAGGGAAAACATATTCTGAGTTTGTACTATTACCTCATTAGTATTGTTATTGTAAAAATGAGTTTCAATTTCTTCTTCAAAACTCCATAGTGCTCCTTTAAATTGGATGAAAAATGCCGTCTCTTGTTACGTCATGTATTGAAAAACTTTTCTCTATCTACACATTTTCTTTCTGTATTTTTACATTTTCACACTTGGCTTACACTATGTGATGACCCCTGTAATTTCCCGAGATTAACAGTGTGAGGGTTTGAGATCTGGCTTGGCTCACTGGCTAACTGTTCTGATGACAGGTCGCGGCAGCCCGCAGGGACGAGGACAGACAGTCTTGACACACACCACGCCGCGGCACTGCAGCACCTCTGAGGGTCGCAGTAATCCTACCGTATACCATTACACTCAGTATAGACTAAACACAAGGCCAGGTGAGGGGATGACGGAGCGCGGGGTGTATGCGTGCGTGAGCGAATGCGTGCGCCTAAGCATGCAATTCTCAAGCAGTTGTGTGGATGTGTGTACGCATGCGCGTGTGTGTGGGCCTGCTGGCCTGTCTCACCCTGCGTCTCTATACATCGGTGGTGACCAACGGCAAGTGTGCGTGCAAGCATGCTTGTGTGTACGTCTGCATAATGCAGAACAGCCTCGCCTCTCACTCCAAACTTGAAAAAAAAGTCACAGCCAGGAGGCCACTTTGAAATACCAGGTGCTCATTTGGCAAATCCAGGCAACTGGGGTGTTTACATTTCAGCGACTGAGAGGGGAAAAAGACCAGATGCCCCCGTGAGCTGCTCAGCAGCGTCCATACAGAGATCACTCACATCGCCATGGGTGACAGACCTGTGTGTGTGTGTGGGTCTGTGTCTGTGGGAGGGGTAGAGGTATATAGAGAGCGCTGGGTAAAGTCACTAAACACCCTCTGATGACTTGCAGCAGGGCGACATGATATAATGCAACAATGCTGAAAATTAACCTCTTTGGTTAGTTTTGTTTGTTTGAACAGCACCATTTTCTGTCCCCGCAAACCGCACACACACACACATGCACACACACACACACACACACACACACACACACACACACACACACACACACTTGCATAAAGTTAAGAATAATACAATTAATGTTATAATATACCACTTCATAATGGAGTCAGGGTTAGTGTTCTTGATTTAGTTTTTTTCCTGTTTTATTTTGAAACATGTTTTACTTTAAACGTCCTATAGTGAACTTTTCCTGCCTTTTTCCCTGTTCATCTGTGTTTCATTTGATAGTTAGTCCCTGTGTATCAAAGCCTGTTGTGTCCCCTTACTTTTTGTCAGTTTGTCTCCTTGTGTGTCCTCACTGCTCCAGGTTTTGTTCCCCGTTACCCTTTTGATTTTGTTCTTTGTTTTTGAATTCTTTGTTTGTTCTTTTGCCCCCAGCCATTTTATGATCCCGGTTCTGTACATTTTGGTGCTTTACATGAAACTAAAATGTAAGAAGGTATAAAAGGCAAGAAGAGTGTTTCATGAAATAGTGTATTTGCAGCCCAACATAATATTTAGTTCATCTGCAATTAGGGAAAAAAAGAGGTGAGTACATATTGAGTTAATGCTCCCAAAAAAAAAGATCAAGAACAATTATGATGTCTTTTTTTGAGCATCTGTTTTGTGTGGGCGCCTTTTTCTCTTGGGTATGCGCCGGCCGGTCTACAAAAATGTCTCTGGTCATAAAACTGATTAAATGCGGAATGTTATACGTGCTCGAGGAATGATTTGGCTTGTTTGGAAGGCATTTCATCATTCTGTCATTTTTAACCACTTTCCTAGCATCTCATATACTAAAGGTACATTTAGAATTAATCTAATTAGTCTTTACGGGTGCAGCTCAGTCAAATCTTGCAACTGCAAACAGTAGAGATACATGTTGATTAACTATAAAGACCATATGCAATAATGGAGTCATTAAAAATATAATAGACACGAAATTGTTACATAAGAATCCAGTCTGAAGTCAAACAGCGAGTATTTGTGGATCTGTGTCCCTGTCGATGACCTTCACAACACATCTTCACTTTAATCACTGGTCAATACAGTTAAACACTCGCT
>OMLP01016103.1:3491-13581 GCA_900302685.1 Spondyliosoma cantharus
AGAGAGTGAGGGAGAGAGAGAGAGAGAGAGAGAGAGAGACGCAGAGGGAGGGAGCTCTGAAAGGAGAGAGACCAAACCCGTCCAAGTAAACAATCCAGTAAAGTGTGTGATAAAGGGGGAGGAAGTCAGAAGAATAAAAAGGATAGCTGCGGATCACAAGGACCGCACAGAAACACGTTCTCCCTCTGCTGTCCAGACAGAGCAGAGAGTAAATAGTCGTTTTAGGTGGGGTTACCTCAGGACACAGCAGGGACTATATTTTACAGTGGGCAGGAAATGGCAGAGTGCGCATGTGTGTGAGAAAGTGGGTGGGAAGTTTATGGAAATAAGAGCCAGTAGGACACTGAGAGATAAGTTGCAGGATTTTGCCCTAGCTAACGCCTCCACAAGTGCGGGTGGGCACAAGGCCACCGTTTTCTCAGAGTTATCTGGCAGTGAGCCCAGGTGCCTGTATACAGAGCACAGCACAGCCGACGGTCGCCAGCAAAGACGGGAGGTGAAGGGGAGTACAGTCCCAGGGGTCGGATGAGGACAGACTTGTTCATAACCACACAAGGCTGCTGTGTGAGCTTCCCACAACACAGCTTAGGTAGAATTAGAGTGAAAAACAAACCTTATGGAGAAAAACACCTGTAACAGAATTTAAGTCTCTAATGTAACTTAATTCAGCGGCTCTAACTAAACTTAGGAAACTCAAAAAAGGCTCAAACTTATTTCAATTCTATTGTTTTTGTGAGTTTAAAAGGATATGAATAGAAATGTTGTTTGTGAACTGATGCCACTTAAAAATATGTTTGATTTGGAAATATGTGCATATATGTTTGAGCTCATGCAACCACTTCAGATAGGGTGCGTGCTAACACTTTTAGGTTGGCAGCTACAGTAAAGTTTGCCCTTTAAAAAGGGTGTCAGTAATGTCACATCAAATCAGTTTGGCGTTTCAGAGCTTCTAGATACTTGTATTACGCCAGGCTAGCTGAATGGAGCCAATGCTTTTATTCAATTGTCTCCAGCGGCGTCAGTTGTTTAGGACAAAGTTGTCATGCGGTGTAACTGTGAAGCTAGAAACAGAAATACTTCAGAAGCTTCACCTGATTTGTCATCGGCAGGGTGGTGAGTAGGCAATGACTGAATTTTCATTTATGGGTGAACAGGTGGCTTTGTGTCAGTGTTCAACTCTACTGTTGTGTTATATAACTCTAAGAATGCATCCTATAGCTCCCTAACCCTGTCTGAGTACAAGGTCTGCATATTCACCTGCTGTACCGCCACCAGCACAGGCCAAAGTACAGTAACAGTAACAGTGTCACGTGGCAGCAACAGGCAAGTGCTTATGACTGATTATCCTCTTTATAATTCTTCGTGTTCAGTGAAGCAGATACAGCTTGCATCACAGTTGAAAAGCAACAATGAACACATTCATTAAATGATTCCACCGTACACTAGGCACATTTGCTTTTCTCTCCACTACATTTATGAACCAGGTAGTTCCTTTGCATAATCAGATTTTACAAACAGAACTTAAACTCAGTTGCCAGTTCATTTGGCACACACACAGGTACACCTAGTTCAATTCAATGTAGTATGACAGCCTTGCAATAAAACCGAGCTTCATGAAGTTAACAAACTTACTGTTGGAACTGTTCAGGTTTATTCTCATAAATAAACAGAGCATACGTGCACACATCCAAAAAACATCTGCTTTAGACCCATTGCTAGTTTATGTTATTTTTGGATAAGTAATATATAAATGAATAATGATAAGTTAGAATATTTCTTCCTATATTGTTTTTTTCTTGCATGGCATAGCTTATACGATCATAGTTTAGTTGTTGGATGGTTTATATGATAACATTTTGCTGATTAATGTGTATTACATTTTACTGAATCTTTTCTTTTTGTATTAGATGTTATGTGTTCCTGTATAATATGTTTCTCACTGTTTTGTTGGTCAGCCATTCCCAAACATAGATATGATGCGTCCTGTCTGATACTGGAAAATAGTCTATTTTTTTAATCAAAACACAATCAACACACAAAACTAGGATCTAGGTAATTTGTTGTACTTTCTTACTCCACTTCAAGTAGTTATTTTGATCACTACCTTTGCTTCTACTTGAGTTGGCCTACTTGTTTTTGCAAAGAAACAGTACTTATACTTGAGTACAGTTTTTGGCTACTCGACCCACCTCTCCCCCAGCTACCTCTCCATATTCAACCGACAAAATATTAAAAAATATATCTCAACCACTCATTTCTAAGCCCTGGACAAGCTCTGCACAAGAACAATCAAAAAGCTGGTGTAATGTCATATAACAATGCCATTCATAAAAGGTACTTTTACCTAATATAATTTAGTACTTTTTTCTATTACTTATGTTATTTATCTTAAACCTGAATAGATTTGTGGTGCCACTAGGGGGCTGAAACAAGCTGAAAACACAACATTAACCTGTTTTCCCCTTTCAAAGTTGATATGCCAAGTGTGTTAGCAAACAGTTGCTAACAGTCGCCTGTTTTTGGAGTTCCACCTGCCCTGTCCTATAGGAAATATTTGGCACCTAAGCTTCGATATTTTTACCTTCAGTTGCTAACTAGAAGCTGCCTGCTGCGGCTGGAAACAATAATAAAAGAGTGGTGAGATTGAACCAAAGCATTAATATTGCAGACCATAACACCATAAGAATGAGCTGAAAGAGGCTAAAATTCTCCATGATTCTACACCACGAGCCTTCACCACCCCTTTCACATTTCACATAGTCATTTGAGCTGCTCACAAAAGATTAATTATAGCAGCCTTCAGTACCTTTTTGTATTCAGTACACTGACTTGTCATGGAATATTTTTACAATGTGGTATTGCTATCAATACTCTATGGATAGATTGTTCTCTGAATTATATTAGTGACAGAAACCTTTATGCTTATTTTTAGATGTGCTGTTTCAATGCCACAAAATTAATTTTCCCTCTGTTGTGTTCAGACACGAGATGAAGATGAAGATGATGAAAAAACTGTGGACTGACCCTTTAGAATGGCCACTTTATGTTGCTTTGAATACCACATATGTCCACTAGATGGCATCACCACACAAACATTGGAGGCAGTAGCGGCCATAGAATGTCTTTGGATGCAACTCATTCGAAAACGAAAGCATTTAAACGACAACACGGTGAAACGTTCATCAGTTACAATTGAAACAAAGCCAACCGTTTGTCTTGTCCTGGTCATATTTCACTGGGAAGGAACGCTTGTATTTTTTTTTCAGTACTGCAAAGTAAAAGAAAAAAATTATTATGCCTGAAATGTTGCCTTAATGTAAAGATTTCTATCATGTTGAGTCAATGTGACTAAATTAAATTACTTAATCAGGTGAAATAAAATGAACGCAGTATTCAGTATTCTAACGTGTTTCTTCAATTATTACACATAGTGTTTTGGGGAACTTTACATGAACATTCAGGGCCCTACAATCTGGGCATAAAGTGCGGCACACAGCGCAAAGAGATTTAGACTCTGATTTAGTCATGGGTGTGTTTTGGGCGGAACATAAATCAAACCAATCCGAATGTTGTCTCCCATTCCCTTCAAGATCCAGGTGCACCAGGACAGTGGCACTCGTCTACGCTGAGGGAAAGGGATGCGATCCTCGGCTGCTGGTCTCTCTGCCACTCTCTGCTTCACAGTCATCTGATACATCAACAACTCTTTTTGACTGTATAATGAAAAAAATGCAATGATGTTTATTTGAGGAGGAGGAGTGCTGCTGCTTCCGTCTGAGTGTGCAGATCTCAGTCCGTGGGTCAGGTGGGACGGGTCATAAAAAGATCATTCTGATCAATAACGGGTGGGATGAGAGGGGGAAATACGTCCTTAAAGAGGCAAATATTAGTGACATCACCTGCATCAATCATCCAGAATGTGTCTCTGTACGCTAGCAGAATTATGTACAATTACATGGAACATTTACATTCCATAAAAAGGTACTGTTTCAGGTGTTTTGTGAGTGTATGACAGTAGTATAAAGTAGTAAAGTGTTAAGTAACATCCATGTATCAATAAAGTGTGAGTAAAGTGACAAAATAATGAGATTTCGGGCACAAAAGTTCCAAAGTCTTGTGCCCTCTGGGATGAAGCTGTCCCTGAGCCTGGTGGTGTGGGACCGGATCCTGTGGCACCGTCTGCTGCACAGCTGATTGGGGCCTCTTATGATCCTATTGGCCTTCTTCCTGCATTGCTGGGTGTAGAGATCCCCCACGGATGACAGCTCCATCCTGGTAATGTGCCGGGCAGTTTTAACACAAATCACCAAGCTAGCCGGCAAGAGCTACCGGACAGTGAGTGTGTGATCATGCGTTTGGGAGGGGTGCCTCTGGATTGAGGGGGTGGGATTTAGCTTGCTCTTTCTGGTTTCTACAGTCTCACCAACCACAGCTTTAACGTTTTACTCAGATGCGCTCTGGCTTCTTGTGCGAGCTGCTGTCTGTTAATATCATTAACGAGCCACATTCTGCCTGACCAGTTTCACTTTTCATTTCTGGAAAAGCACCCGGAGCAAAGAAGCACAAACATGATCAGGGTGCAGCAGATTTTCTAGAAATACATCCAAAGCAACTTCACAGACGATTCAATGTTTGAACGCAAGCTTGATAGAAAATGTTTTCATCGCCCCAGACAGAAATAAATGTGTTGAAGCAACTCCCTTGTTGATGCGTAGTGAAGATATTACATTTGTCAAACAAGACAGCAGCTGCCAGTACAACACAAACACAGCAGGGCACACGTCCCTGATTCGTTTATGGAAATTAGGTGAGGATGTGATGGTGCAAATAACCCCAAATCTACCCCCTTTCTCCCCCCTGCTCCGCACACACTTTGTCCTTTAAGCCCTGCAGGGATCACCCCACTTTGACCCAGCTGCCCTCTCCTGTCCCATTAGAATTGGAGACGTCTGCCTCTCCAGAGGAAACGTTTGTCATCAGTCATCTCTCCTCCCATTTGTTCTGCACTCTCCCTTTGTCCCTTTTTATAACAATAAAGCGGCAGAAATGAGGATTGAGGGAAGCGAATCGGCCTTCCGATTGTCAGCTTGGAGTCAATCTGGCACTTTAAACAAGTGGCACGCGCACACAGATACGCCTCTTTAAAACAGTTCTTAAGGCAGATCTGTCTGCAGCCTAGTCGAACACGTTTCCCATCTAACATCCTGACAAAAGACAGATTCAGCCCGCCGCTTGCTGAAGGATGTCTCCCGGTATTGAGGGGAGAGAACACGTCAGGGAGAGTGCTTTGTCATCCTCATCATCTCAGTTTGTCAAGATGAATGCTTCATCACATTGTTTTAATGAACTCACTGTAGTTTGCCCTGCAGGAAAGTGATTCTGAATTGAACTTGTGGTATTACTTTGCTTTGCAAGTTTTTTCTATCACGTTTCTCTTTCATCTCTTCATATAGGGCATACATAACAGCGTGGCAGCTTACTCAGCTGAGGGGAAACCGCAGGGCAGGGAAACAGACGGAGACAAGACCGAGTGTCTGCTTGTCAGTCACGAGAATGCGTCTGCAACAAACCCTTAATTCCTCTAACACGGTGAATGTAGGTCACGGAAAGCAAAAACCCAGTGTGATGGTGTGTGGCCTCAGATCTTTCTGTCACTGCTTGGCTTCGTGCTCTGGGTGTGTGTGTGTGTATGTGTTGCGTGTGTGGAAGCCTCAGACGTGTGCCTGGCGTGATCTGACGCTGCCTAACCTCAGTATGTCCAGGCTTATTGTATCTGGCTTTACCCTTTCCTGTAGAACTTGTCTGGACCTTGGCAGAACATGACCGCGTGTGTTTGTTGGCACATGAGTTTGCACGACTGTCGGTCCCTTCCTCGTTCACCCCTTGGAGCATTGTGCGTAACTGGGTCATGCTCCATGCTAACGATGTTGCTCCGCCTCCTTTTCCTCACCATTCCTCTTCCCAATCGTTCGTGCCATGTACCGCTCTGCTGCCTTGTGTTGTATTGGTGGACCCTCTACGTCGCCCCCTTATTGGCATCCCTTCAAAGAGAACACTGATGCATGACTAAGGATGAAAAGAATTGGGATATGGCCGTGATTGGGTTCTCGCTCTGCATGCATAATCCATAATAGTATCCAAGCATACAGCCTACATTTTCCTTATTTGCATGCAGAATGCTCATCATTTCAGCATGATTCATTCTGTTTAGCATCCACCAATTTCTGCTGTTTAATTAGGTTGGGGTTGCTGTTGTAGCAGGCTTTGCAAAGTAGCACATTCATCCGTCTCCCTCGCCACATCATGCACTCTTACTCTAGATCCAGAGGTGTTTCCTTCCTATGTAATCAGTTTAACATGTTTCCAGTTGTTGGACACGCTCAGAATACCTCCACAAGAAGAAGAAGAAGAAGAAGAAGAAGAAGAAGAATCTTTATTAACATCGTCCCCGGGGAAATGATGACGTGTCGAGTCCAAGCCCACATAAGCGGTAAAAACAACGAGCAATGTAAAAAGTTACTTTCCATAGAGGGTAACTAAGTAGAGTAAGGGATTACTTTTTTAAGAAGTAACGAGTAACGAGCAAACGCTACTTTTTAAAAGTAACTTCCCCAACACTGCCTATCATACAACACAGTGGAACTGGTACTCTGCATTTAACCCATCCCCAGGGAGCAGCGGGTAACTGTTGTGCCCAGGGACCAACTCCAGATCTGAGCCAATGCCTTGGTCAAGGGCAGTGACTGGAGTATTAACCTAGTGTGTATGTTTTGATGGTCTGGAAAACCCAGAGGAAACACACGCATGCAAGGGGAGAACATACAAACTTCGCCCAGAAAGGCCTTGCCCCAGCAAGATTTAAACCCTAGACCCGCTTGCTGTGAGGCAAAAGTGCATCTAGATGGCATCCTAATCAGATTCCGACGCTCACATCTGCTTCTCTATCTCTGCGAGCATTTTACTGGTGAACCATTTGTGTTTAATCACCGAAAACAGCCAACGTACCAACTGTTCAGCGATTTCTTGTACGCCAACTAACAAAAGTTGCACTGATTGTGCCTTTAGTAATGTGCCTTTGTACATGCTTAGCTCCTCCTCTGACTAAACTCAGAACTCAGCAGGAACTTGAACTCATTCTGTTAATCCCCCTCGAGTTTCTCTTCCTTTTTTTCCCGTCCCTGTTTGTTTATTATCCAGATTAATAAGGCCACAGGGTCCATGCAAATGGCGATTCCTGCCGCCCTGGGAGAATTTGTGTCTAATCACATCTTTCCATCTACCTCCAACCTGTTGTCTAAAGATGCTAAGATCTAAACGGACAGCTTTGCCTTATAGGTCAGCTCCCTCTTTATAATGGCACTGTGGCTCCTTTTACACTCCACTGTACCCTCACTTGTGAACAAGACCTCAGGGGCGGTGACTCAAGCTGAACTCTGAGTACCATGGACTCGAACTCAACCACTTCAGCAGAACCATCTACAAAAAGCAGAGATGCCCTTGAGTCCAACATAACAACAACAACTCTTTCGTCCCCCTGGCCATCAGACTGTACAACAGCTCTCAGTAAAGGCAGAGAGGACAATAGATAATAGACAGCGGACAACTTCTACCTCTATTTGCACATCCACTTGCACTGTTTACTGTTATATTTTATCTTTTATTTTATTTTTAATTCTGCTCTTAAGGTTAGGGTTTTTAATTGTAGTTTTTGTTTAATGTATGTTTAATGTATGTTTTGTAGTCTGTATGCTACTGGATACTTTCCCTCAGGATAAATAAAGTATCTATCTATCTATCTATCTATCTATCTATCTATCTATTGGTCACTCTCCATGCCTCAGCTTTGCTGGGAGATCTTGTACATGAAAATCCAAAACAGAATCAATGACAAGGCCAAGAATGCCGACACACCTCTCAGTCCAGTTGTACAGAGACCAAACAGATGATACTAACAGCCACGGCACTCCCTACTATTTCTGCAGTACCCCCACTGTTTAACTAACTCCACAGCGCCGCTTCTAAACTTAGATTAAGCATTGCTGCTATATAAAAGTTTCCCCAAACTCAATAAAGTCACTATCTCTACTTTAAGCAGCCAGATTTGGGGATGAGCGAGGATTATAAATCAAACACCCCCAGACATTGCAATTGCTCAGCGGTTTGTTATTGTTTTTGGGTCTTTTGAAAGTTCAGCTGAGAGCAACGAAGGCCACAACCCACCCTCCCCAGCACCCTGGTGTAAGTCTCCTCAGGGAATGATTCATATCATGAAGTGGGTACTTACTGCAATGCATTCATCAGAGGAACATTTGAGGTTTTGCAGTGAAAAACGTTCTCAGGAATTTCCTTTAGGACAAACTTTAATGCATAGCTTTCCAGATTGGAACTGCAGATTAGATAGCGTGTTCATCAGCGGTCTGTTCAGTAACACTCCATATGTTCCCTCGCCGAAAGACCTTCAATGTGTTCTGATATGGGCCTGGATAGCAGTGAGAGTTCTCCTCTTTGTTTTCTTTCACTCCCTCCTCTCAGTTCCACTTCTGATAGTACATTTCTAAAGCAGAGGTTTTGGGAGGTGTGATAATGTCAGTTTGTTTGTCTTGGAGAGTCTCTCTTAAACCTTTATCCTGGTTAAGGAAACCAGGTTTCTCATTTAATGATGAGGAATATCAGGAAAATGTTGGAACTACCAGACAATATTTACTTTACTTATCTGTATCAGGTACTCTCAGTCCAAACAACACCCAAGGCAACAAGGTCAACAGAATGACAAGTTTACAGTATAAATCTGGTCCCTTAGTGTATAAGTAGCTCCCCTACTGTCGCAAAAGGTTCATTCATATTAAACATTCTATCCTCAGACATCATGTGACATAATTAAATTAAATAACTGTGATACCACACAAACTTGAGTTCGATTAGACTGGTTGGTTTCCACTGTTTCTCCTCGCTGTTAGTATTCGTGTGGTGTAGTTTTTAGCTCTGTTGTGTTAGTTGGTTACCGTGGCAGCGAAGGGTCGGTTCTGTCTATGCCATGAAAGCTGTGGGCCTTCCTCTGTGTGTCAGCGAGGGTTCAGTTCCCATGATGGATCACTTGTGGATACAATAGCAGGTTACCGACCCAGTGGGGTTCCCAGCTATGGCCTAATTAACTTAATACCAATTAATCTACAAGACTGGATGTCACCTCCGTCTGTTTAGTTCAGGAGCCGAAATCGTGACAAGAACTCCTTCTACGTAATTGGTGCTGATGATTTTTCCTCTATAGACAACAGACCAACGGGGGGATGTTGGTTAGTCATCAGATGTGCTCATGACCCCAGGTTCAAATGTTTCTGTGTGTTTCTTTGAACATTCCGGAGTTGTAAAGGCAGATAAGTGTCAAGGCAACATTTAGGTTACAGAAGTGCCTTTCTCGAAGCAACACAACACAATAACATTTCATTCAACTCGAATAATAGTTTGTTGTCAACAATTAACTAAAAGAAAAGCTCAGTTCAGTTTTCTCTTGGCAAATGAGGACTTTCTGGCTCTGAATAGAAAATGAAAGCAGACCTGCTTCTTTCAAAACAGCTGTGTGGGAAGATTTTGGGTTCCCAGTGAACCTGTCAGCCCTGTAGAGAGAGAGAGAGAAAGAGAGAGAGAGAGAGAGAGAGAGAGAGAGAGAGAGGGAGAGAGAGAGACAGAGAGAGAGCGGTGAATCTGACAAAGACATTGTGCCAGCGTTGTTAGACAGTTATGTCAGTGGAAACATGTTGAACATGCTAATACATATTTGACAGTATATCCCAGATGTGCCAGTCAACAGAACCCGCTGTCTTTAAGCCTCTAGATGTGAAAGCAGACAGAGCCAAAGGCCTTACCAAGCATTGGCCTTTACGTCACATTGGTTTTGATCACCCATGCAAAAAATATTTCCTGTGTGAGAGTGTATGCTCACTGTCTCACTGCTTACTGCTTAATGCACTACCAACTGTCTCGTGGTCGCACTGACTGACAGTACAGTAGGTGCAACAAAACCTTTTGAAATTCTTTGTTGCTTGTTCCCTTTGAACTGAACTTGTAAATAAAGTATATAATAATGTAATAT
>OMLP01016103.1:22275-54356 GCA_900302685.1 Spondyliosoma cantharus
GGACAGTAAGAGGACACAGTGTGACACGACACCACACATCCCCAGTAGGAATAGCTCCGTTGAGAAAAGCACATTTTCAATTAAGATTTCTTAATGTTTTTGAGCAACGCGTTCCCTTTGCCTGCATAGTGGTGTTACTAGTAATAGTACTCTCAAAGTTTTCTGTGGTATTTGTCCAGATAGCACAAGGAATGAGAGGGCTTTTGTTTTTGTGATTTGGGTGACATGGCCCTTTAAAGAGCTTGCATGTCTGAAAGAAACATGTTTGGGAAATGAAAAGGAACAGAAATGTGTTGGCTTTCTGTCTATAGTTGGCCTTAAGTGCACGGTGTATTGGGTAGTAACAATATCTCCAACTAAAACGTGTTTTGCACCACGTGAGTGTGTCTGTGTCCGAGTGGTTGTTGCCACATGTGAGTAGAAATGTGTTGACTTTATGGTGAGCTCATGGAGGAGCTGAATGTAGCTATTAAGCAACTGCCTTTTTATATGCTTGTGTCAGTTTTTCCGTTTTTCTCACATTCCAGTGAGTGGAGGTAACACAGCTGTACACTACCATTAAAAAACCCAGAGGAACGCTGTGGTTGGCTCTGCTGAAAGTCTCGTCTGCTGCCCAGGCAATTGCTCCGTCCGCAACTCACGTTTCAACTGGAGCGCCAAGGCAGAGGCAGACTGATCGTGCTGCTCCAGACTGCACCCCATTGTGTTTCTCTCACTGTTTGTCCCCCTGTTGCTGTCATTTTTGGGACATTTTGTCCATTTTGATACCACTGGTTTGGTTGCAGTGATTGAATTTTCTAGTATGAGTGTAAATATCATGTGGAAATTCTAATCCACGTGTTAAAAAAAAGCACAATGAGCATACGTGACTACCATGTGAGAAGGTACAATCGCGACAAAGACATTTTCATTCGTCTGTTAAAGAGAAAAGTTCGCACGTGACATTAATGTAGCCTTACAGTTAGTTCACATGTGAAAATGTGTGAAGAAGCAAATTTCATGTGGTTTCCTGTGTCATGTTTCGTTTTGACGAAATTCAAATCTACATGTTAAAAAAGTAATGTAAATTTAACATGTGGTAATTTTTACTGAAAAATCCAATCATTGGTCAAATTTGTGCAGGGCAGAATGTTGTGACATTTTCTACACTTCTACACTGAGATAAATAGTTTGATTGTGCCTTTCAGAGAGGGAATTTTCTTTTTCTTTTTTTTATAGTCTAAGAATATAATAGATTTTTTTATTGCCATTGTTTCAGAAAAAAACAACGAAACACAGATAGCAGCTCTTTGTTTGACAAATAAATATAAAATATAAATATCCACATGTAGAAATTCTAATCCATGTTGGGGGGGAAAAGGTAATTGCATATGAGCGTAAGTAACTCGGATGTAAGAATGTACATTTTGTACATGGAAATGTTCATTTGTATGTGAAAGATGCCATACGAAATTGTTGCGTTCACATGAGACATTAATTTATTCTTACATGTTAAAATCTTAGCTCACGTGTGAAATGTTAGAAAATGTGGAATTCACTTGTGAAAAAAGCTAATTTCATGTGTCGTGTTTTGTTTCCACACGTGAAAATTATAATCTGCAGATGAAAACAGGCAGTCACATGTGAAAATGTGGAATTTACATTTGATTTCATGAGCCATGTTTACTTTCCACATGTGGATATTCTAAAAGAAAAAAGCCATGTTTGTCTTTTACATGTGAAAATGTAAATATCACATAAGGACATTTTCCTTCATATGTGAGAAAAACAATCAATTGAGAAATGTGTGCAGTTCAAGTGAAATTGTGATTTTCACATGCAAAAGGGCGAATTTCACATGTGACATTTTTATAATGTCATACGAATTCCTCGCTGTTATCCCTCCACTCTTGGTTTAAGGTTAAGTAGAATTCCCGAAACAATAGATAAACAAGAGATACATCTTGATAATCACTCTTGTGAGTGCTTTATTTATGGCTTGTCAAATGAACAGCAGCAACAGCAGAGCAGCTTCCAGGGAAGAGTTGAAGTAATGTGTTTCCAATCTAATGATTTCAATAAGAAGTCAACAGAAGACAACACTGTTATTCTTGTACTCCTTCCTGAGCTCCATAAATAGTTCTGAGTAGGAAAGTGCAGTGTTGATGAGGGGTGAGAGACAACTTATGGATGAATCAAGAGGAAGATTTTAGAGAGTAGAGCTGTCAGTTGTGATGGACTACCTGTATCCAGGCCAGGCCTTTCTCCAGCAGCAGCAGCAGCAGCAGCCTTTGAATAGCAGGAAACCAGCCATATAAATAGCTCTATGGTCTTATGCCTGATGGAGAGAGATGATAAAACCAACATAAATCAACATATATGGTCAAAGCGAGAGGGAAGCGATGATCTGCCGGAGAAGGAGCTGACTGGACCTTGTACTCCGTGCTTATTTTGATTCACCATTCTTTCTATATATAACTTGAGGGGCAAGGAAAAGGTGATGTGAGAAGAGGCAGAGGGATTTGTTGATTCCTTTTTTATTTCACAAATTTCTGAAAAAAGCAGATTTTGATAATTTTCTGGATTTTTTTTTGTGTTTGGTTTTACAAGGAATGAAATTCGCTCACACAGTTAACCAAGGAAACATGGAGTGGAGAGAGACGGGCGAAAACGTGCCACTTGCAGATGCGTCATTCATTCATTGATGATGTTTTGCTTTTTTAAACAAGTAAAGTCTCAATTTATCAACGTATTTAGACTGCAGAAGTGAAATACCATCGTTGACTTGAGTAAACACACACACACACACACACACACACACACACAGTACTGCTGCTCCTGGTTGTTGGATGCATTGACGGGCATCCAACAAGAAAGCCCAGGCGTATTTCCAGGTAGTTTTGCAAAGCTCTTCCAAGGAACTGCCAGGACACGTTATACTGTGTTGTATGTAGTAGCTTTGTCCTCCTTGCTCACAGTTCTGAGAAGCAAGGAAGAACCTTGAAGAGGGAAAAGCATGTTTACTCTATTACTTCCTTTTTTTTGCACACACTTTAGTAACATGGTTATTTCACTGTTAAAAAAGAATGAAACACTTTATGAACCATTTACCAAGCAACTGTTGATTACAATGCTTTGTAAATGGTTAATAAATACTCTGTAGTTCATCAGTAAACACTATTTAGATGCCGTTATAAAGTTGCAACTGATATTTATAAACCTTTATAACTGCTTGATACATGGTTTTATAAAGCACTTCATTGTTTATTAACCATGAAGTTACCATATACAAAAGTTTAGTTAACTATAAATGTACCGTTCATTAATGATTGTTATCATAAAGTGTTACCCACGTTTTTTCCATTTGGAAGCGCTTTCTCAAGGCGGCTCCTTCTTAACAGACCTTGTCATTTATTATTTCCTGTTTAAGTTCCAGAAGCTGCGGGGATGAGGCTGTATTTAGACTAAATATTATGTGTATTATATGTATAGTAGGTTATATATATTATTTCATTTTATAGCTAAACTTAGTGTAATGGCTTGAACAACAACACTGTTGAGCAGTCGGTGTTATCGCCGGCTTATGTATTAGACCGCTGCAGCATTGATATCTTTTTTTTGGCAACCCCTGCAGACTTCACCACTGAAGCCTAAACAAACTAATCCTGCTAAAAATGAAAAGAAGGAATAGTATATCTATCTATCTGTCTCGTGTTTTTAGGATTCAGTTTTAAAGGCGCTCCAATCAACATTTTTATGTGAGCTTCATGTGTGGTTTTGAGTGAAATGTCTCAACTAGTGGATGGATCTTCTATGAACTTGTGTAACTGTTGTACAGACATCCATGAATCCCTCAGGATGAAGGTTGATCCTCTTTTCTTTTTATCCAGCATCTCATCATCAGGTCAAACTTTCACTTAGTTTAATACTTTGGTTACAGCCTCAGTTTTACTTTGGTATATGATGTAATTGTTAGCCAACTAAACATGCTTTACTAAGATGGCAAAAATTGTCAAAATGATATCTGATTATCTGTATATTAGCATTGTCATCGTGAGCATGTTAGCAATCTATCAGTTTAATCTTTATACAGAACCCCACTTGAAGAAAAGCATCATTACTGAGGAATCTCAATAGTCTTACTTGAAGGAAATACAAAATGCTACTATAAAGTGTGCATTAAAGGAGACCTATTGTGTAGCACAGCTGCTCTGTTGTTACTAGCCATGCTGGATCAGGCGTGTTTGAAGTGACCAATCAGACGAGACTGGGTATTTGGTAGGGGGTGTCCTTAAAGAGACGGGAGCTAAAAAAGCATTCAGACAGAGGGGGAATACAGAGCTGCAGCACTGGACAGTATGGGGAAGCCGATCTGCTTTTGAGAATTAAAATAATTACCATAATATGTCTTCTTTGTTGATGCAGCGTATACCGTAAGAGTTTTCATGCCTGACCATATGTAACACCCTGTGTGACCTAAAACAACCCAAGCAGGGGCCCCTGAATAATTTCCTCCTCTCTGAAGTCCAGAGGTTCGACTGACGGTCAGAGCCTGAGCCTTTGTGAGCTTCCTCCTTCTTTACTGGAAGTCATCGAAAGGACAATCACCCAGCACAGGTGGAGCTGTAAACAACAGTCTGCCTGCTGTATTACTAGCTCTTTACTTATTGTGACGCTGTGGAAAGTATGTTAGTTGGTGGGCGAACCATGTGTTGTGTTACATAAGAAGCTAAACAACATGTTTATGAATGTAACTACGAGCACTTCAGGTAAATACTCAAGAAGCTGAATATCATTCATTGATGAGCAAAGTGCCCCCGGCTGTTTCAGTTGATGAATACTTTCACTTTGAGAGGCTACGTTTCTCTAAGTGTGGGTGTGTAGGGGTGTTTTGGTGCCCAAGGCTCAGGTACCAGATAAGAGCGATAAGACAGTTATGTAACCAGAAAAATGAGGACCTGCCAACATGCAGTACTCGAGCATGAAGGAAGTGCACACCCCTGCTACACACTTACTTACACAGTCAGCCACCAAAGCTTTTGTTTTGTGACACGTACAGAGTCAAATAACTTGTTGCCATGTCTGATTTGAATCCTTCTCTCAACAACCCTTCTGCTGCTGCTGATCAGAGAGATGAAGATACCATTTCAGAGGCTTCATATTTAGCACCAGAGTATAAAACACCAGCCTACATTCTTTGTATGTATTTCCCTTATTTTCATGACTGGTGATTGGATTGAATGCGAGTTCTATGTTTCCAGACATCTGACTATAGCTCTAAACCTGCTGAGAAGTTCTTTTACCAATAGCACGGACAACTTTATGCAGTAAACATAGCAGCTGTGTTGTTTTTTTAAATGTCATCTAGACTTACAATTTGCGAGTGACAAAAAAAAGTGTTAAAGCCCTCACACAGCAGGGATGTGATGAACGAAAGCAAAATGCAAAATACTTTCCTGCGAATATTTCACTTCAGAACTATTCACACCAGCAGTGATGCAAACTTGCGACACTGTTATGTTATGTTATCACGTTGAAATGATAGTCACTGTAGACAAAGTGGGCCAGCATACATACAACCATACGACCTCGGGGGGTCTCTGGGGGCACACTGGAGCGCTAGCTGGCTTTTTGACGGGTAGAGAGAGCGGTCACATTCACCATATTCATCTGAGCTGCCTGTCCCGAGGCCCCAGTCAGGTTTGTTCTGTTAAAATGGATTAATACATTAAAAGACCAAAAACAAGCTAACAGATCGAGGCAGCAGCAGACCAGCAACTCCCATGATCTGGAGGTAAAATGATTGTTTTTGTCAAAGTAGTCTGGTGGATTTGAAGTGAGCACAGGTGGATATAACAGCTTCGGTTCCCCATCCGTAAATCCCAACTACTGTACATAGCAGTCTGTCTGCGCACGGAGGATACTCATCTTAAGTCACCTTTGTCTTTAAAATAGTTTTGTCTTTTTGTTCTGGCAGGGCGATGACAAACATCAGCAATGAAGAGGCTCGCCTTTGTTTTGACATGATAATCGTTCTGCACAACATGATTGGTTGATACCTTCGCTCAGAAAATCAACCTTCTTTCCAATCAAATGTTTTATTTTTTCCCTATATTTGCTTTCTATGTGAAAGAAAAAACTCACATTAAAAGAAGTGTCAAAGAAAAAGGATCATTTACATGGTCTGATACATTGGCAAGGACTCATTTGTTTGCTAGATTTAGCGATGAAGTCTGGTGTAATGTTCTCACCATCCTAACAAGTTTATTAGGCTCAGGGAAGGCAAGTTGATACTGTGTTTATTTCTCTCCCATCCTTTATTTACTTCTAGCTCTACACATGCTGGTTTCCTCAAGATAAGTAGTAAAATGTGGGCATAGCACCACAGAAAAAGAGGTTACAGGTCAGACGTCTTATTGTTCTTTTTATATAACATGAAACAAAACCTTGTTTCTGACAAGAGCACGCCTGTTAAATGCATAGAAACTAAACATCCACCAGCAAACACCGCAGCTATAATGTCATTGCACTATATCAGGCTCTTGGCTGCTCTTTGATGTGAAACAACTCATTGCGTCACTCGCAGTCTTAGCGACATTTATCCAGACGTATAGCTCCAGACTCTTTAGTTTCTGAGGAAAAGAAAACAATGATTGTCCTCATGGGAACATGAGGACACACATGGGTAAGTGTTGCATTCTCCTCTGCATGCGCGTGGAGGGAGGTGGGGGGACGCGCTCCTTTCTCCTTATAACTGAGGTCATCCTGAATTAGTTAATTAAAGCAGTTTGTTGCCAAAACATTAGATCATTCCACAGTTTGTTTTGTCATTAGCTACATCCAAGTCCCCCAGCTGGCCTCCTCTCTCTGAGAAGGAGAACAGGAAGTAGGGAGATTATGTCTTCATGTTGGAGTAACTGCAGTAGAGCTGTAACCTCTCTAGATGTTTTTTCAGTATTTTTAGTGGCAGGGAACATGGTATTCCTGTATATTGTACTCTGTTTGCACTTATTAGAGGGGCTATAGTAATCCTGTAATAAGGGAGTTGATTCCTGATTGGTGGATTAAGCATATTATCCCTACAGGTGTTACAATGGGAATTATGTTAGATTAGAGTAGTAATATAAAAGATTACAAAGGATGGACATATTTCACAGTGTTTAGACACACTAGGTTCAGTTTGTTGTCTAATTCAGAATATGTAAATATACTGTACATATATGTTCTCAATTTAAAGGGGCAATGAAGACATGTCCAAAATTTTAGATTGAAACGTGAAAAAAATCTTCTTACATTATCAAGAGTGTGAAGAAACAACAGTGTTAACGTTATAACAAAGATGTCTGTGTACTGTGTTGCAGAGATCTCTACAGAAGTTAGCATGCTAACCAGCTAGCCCCAGCCCATTCCTGATTGGTAAAATAACTCTGTACCTTTAGAGTAAATAGTCTGATAGCCCCCAGCTGTAAGCAACAATTACTCTGTTACACACACTTTTAGTTTAACTCAAGATTCAAGATTCAAGATATTTATTGTCATATACACAGTGGAAATATAGTTTGCACCGGGCAATGAAATTCTTAATTTGCTAGTTTCCCTTCACACAAAATATACTTAAAAGAAAATAGATAAATAAACTAGACTATAGCATGTTGGCATGTGCAATGTTCGCATACAGCAGAAGGCACTGAAAGACATTGAAATATAAGAGTATTGAATATATATGCATTGGATATTGAATATTAGTATTGGATATGTACATAGTGCAAATGTAGTTCACAGATGAATATAGTTCACAGTATTGAATATAGTGCAAATGTAATTGTTATCAAACAACTAAATAAACTCACACGATGTCAAGAAAGTAAATATTCTTATACCAATTGTCCTTACTAAACAGAACACAACACTACACCTTCTGAATTCAAGTTCTTCCGTGATTTGACGTAATAGCAGACTCCCGTCAGCCTCAAGGGCCCCTCAGCTGCACGGCTAACTGAGCTGACTTGCTGACAGCAGCTTGTCGCTGTAGCCAAAGATAGCTACAGCAAAGAGTGTTGTGAGCAGCAGTTAGTGGTTATGCTCCCCTCTATTGTTTTGGAGCTGCCACAGACAGGTGGCCATATCGCACAAGCTACACCTTTATTACTGAGGCCTATATATATGACCTGCATGAGGTCTGCTTTTTTTCAACAGGGGTCGCCATGATCGAGAGAAAATAGCTGTGAACATTCATTAAGAACAGATCATAGAAAATGTATAATTTGACCCCATTTATTTAGCAGAACATAACATAAAGGTAAATGAAGATGTATTAAATAAAAAATACACAAAATGCTGAAAACTAATTTATAGATACAGTATATTCATCAAGGTTAGTGATTTGATCATTATGTATTCATGTATGAACAACCTCAATGATAAAATAGATTAATACAACAGATCCACAGTTTTCATCATAAAAGTCACAGTGAATGTTTTCTAACTGTGAAATAAGCCATATAAGGCCTATTCCTTTGGAATAAAAGCAATAATTAGTATATGTCTACCTTTTACTGATAAAAATACAGCAGGATATTACATATTTTATAAAATATTCCTTAGAGGGGTACAATACATTTAATAGGATTTTAACGTGTATGAGTTAGCTTTAGTCCTTACAGGGAATGATCAATTCTTTATTCTACCTGCAATGACCTCTTATTGTGTAGACTCCATTGAGGTTTCTTCTTTTCAGGCCTGGGTACAATAGGCAACTGTTTCAAAAGAATTTCATACATGATTATCATAACCCTTTTTCTGATCCAAAAGACTGATTACTTCAGTGTTCAGGTTCTAGTATTTTAGTATATAGTACTAGTATTAATGTGATCAAATTATCCAGTGCTTTGGTAATATCAGTCTGTTAACAAATAAGACTGAATTTATCCTATTTCCTGTCATCTCTCTGAAGCTGTCCTATCACTAAAGCCACATAAACGCCAACAACAACAAAAAAAAGATTGAATTTACTAGTTAATGACTCAACCTTTCATATCCTTCCATCATTGTCTCATAAATGAAGGAAAGAGTGGGCCATATAACAATCCCAGTCATAACAGTATGAGCTGTAAAAGAAACGTCTCTTAGAACAAAAGTCTGTTCAACGTCCGCTTCTGTATGGTCGGTTTGTATTATAGTTCATGCTTTTATTCTCGCGAGAAGCAGTGGTTACCAAGGTACCGGGCACGCAGCGTCCTCCAAATGTGTAAAGGGCCCAGGCTGACCAATGAGGAAAAACCTCGAGCGTACCAAAGTGGGGATCCTTTTAGGGGTGCGCTACATGTCTCTTCTAAATAAACTGTAATGTAAAAAGGACTTCAGCTCTTCACAATTACTGAATCGACGGTTACTCAACACATTAATATGTCTTATATTTTAAATGCATTTTAGCGTGCATTAAGTGTAAATAACAAATCCCAGCTAAGTTGCACAGTGCGATGGACCTCATTCGTGGTATCAACCGCGCGAACATTGAAAGTTACTGTGAAAGTGGACACCGTTGGTTCGCCGTTCATATTTCCCAACGTTTGCTTTTATCCGGAAATACCTGCTTCCACACGTCTACGAAAATTAAATAAACCGCCTGCCGACAATAGCTGTACACAACGGTGAGTAGGTAATGTTTAATAAATGTGGTCATGTGTGGCAGTAGTACGAGTGGCGCACCTGTGTAAGGACCTCTTTTGTTGTAACCCTAGCATAACGTTAACTTAGTTAATGTGGATGACAAATCAAACTAACAGTGAAAGCAAGACTTTGACTTGGCGGTAACTTACTGGTTGAATATGTCTTCCGAATGTGTCTGAAATAGTCGAGGTGGGCCATAAAAGTTCTTTTCTTTTACCTTTGCTTTTTTGTCCCAAGATTTGTGGCGTGACCATTCAGACTACTGTTTGTGTAGGGTAACGTTAGTTTCTCAAACACGCCACAACAGTGTGTCTGTAATCTGTTAGACCATCTCAGATGCTACTCAGATGATTTTACTGAAGAGTAATCCATGTCGGGAAACCAGGGCTGTATTAGATGGACACTGAGATTCCCAGAATAATGTAGAAAGATGGGGGGCTGCTACATAATAAGAGGAAGTCCATTTGAGGATATGAGTCTAGTCTGGTTTAAAGGTCACACGGTGCTTCACACTGTCTGGCTGTTGATGTGTTTACATGCAGATTTTCAGCAGGGCCAGAAGGGCAGCTGTTTTCTGTACTTCAGATGAGGAAGTTGGGGCCTGAAATGTGCCTGTGATGAATCAGATGTCCCTTCCTGTATAGGCTCTGTGGCCTTTTCTTTGAATCAGCAGATTGAGTCAGGAGTGAGCTTTATTTATAGGCAATTTCGAAATGTAAATGTTTCTATAATGAGTGACACTCTATCTCTCTTCTATATGCTAGTATCAGGCATACTTGTGGCAAATAATGTCACCTTGTAGTTCATCTTAATTGTATTTATTATTTCTGACTTCCTTGAAAATAATGAAAAATGTTCATGACATGACATGAATCCTAGACTTAAGGGCGTATACAAATGTTTCGTCCAATAAGCATTTTCTCAATTTTCATGATGCTGCCGTAATGTATAAAGAGGGACTGGTCCTCACACATAATTGTACAAAAACGCAACTTTATAACTCGTACTATAACAACTTTATAACTTGTGCGTGAACAAACAACTTTATTATATATGCAGCCTCTGGGAATGACAGAGGCCAGTTACAGTACCAAGATGATTTAGGTGGTTTCCTGATTGACAGATTCAAATAGCTTTGTTACTAAAGTGAGCGCTTACTGCTGCTAAATGTTGCTGTTGTTAGGTAGTCTGCTCAGTTAGCGGTGCAGCTTGGTTACCTGTCCTACTTGCTGATTTAACCCTGGGGTTCCAGCAGCCAAACCCCCCAAAACCCTGGTACTGTACTCCCTGTTGTCCCACTGACCTCCTCTGAGGTTGCGTTTCCCCATCTCCCTACACCTCTTCACGACTGGGAGCTGCCACTCTGCAGACTTGGCGGTGGACCCCTCGCTCTAAGTATACAAATCCGACTGTGTAGCCGGTTGTGTTCGGCTCTATAATGCCTCCGTTAATTGAAACACCTTCCACGAAGCCACAGGGCCATCCTGTCACCTTAATATAAAACAATATGTAAGAAAAGGCAGATTACTAACAGTATGTCGGCTTAGTAATTGGCTCTTGCTTGCTGAAGACCCGTAAAAGCTGTTCACCTTGGGCAACAGAAACAAACACACCAACTTGTAATTTCCATTCTTAATCATTCCCAGGCCAGGAATGTGCATCCTGCAGTCTGGTCTAATCAAAATACTGTCTGCTTTTCAGTGTGGAGTCTTTTTATGGGCCCCTCAGTGAGCAGGCATTCATCTTGGGAAAACAAGAAAAACAGTCAGCTGACACAGGCTGGAACCTGACTCTGTTTCTTATATGTAAATGGAAAACACATATTTCATTTCAGATTTTAATAACAGTTCATGTAGCAGTGGAGCAGAACAGCCCACTGTTATTCGCATCTGTCTTTCAAATAATTTGCAGAGACTTTTGTTTCCTTCATTTAGACAAGGGGAAACATCAAATAGGATGGAGAGTATGAATTGGAAAGCTGGAAAGAAGCTTATGGGGGTTTTAACTGAAGCCAGAGGCCCACCACAACCCACTACAGCCTGTGCACAGGATTTACTTTTAGAGGTAGTCTCCCGCTTATGTAACACACTTCAAAGATATCGGCTTATTATACACAACTGGTAGAGGCTTTTGTCTAATTCATGAACTTGGATTAGCTCGATCAGCAGCTGTGCAATGCTGTTGGGCAAAATCATTTTCAACGCGTGTTTAAATACTTAAGCTCGATCATACTCTGATTAATATTACAGTTAAACAGGAATTTAAGTGGTACGAACACTTCAAAAATGTCATCCTTTCATTTGAATTGAGTAGACATTCACTGATTAGCACTCATGCAAGTAATGCGTGTCTAAAGAAGGGCGCTCTCTCAAACTTGAACATTTAATCACGACTGTTACATCAGCATGCTGTAGTGGCATGCATAAAAGAGCAGCTAACCGCTGTTCTTTACTGTTCTCTGCTCTTCCAGAATCTTTATGACAGAAAACCTGTGATTAGCTTGAAAATATCATATTTTCCCTACCAAACCTACATGCCATCCATCACAAGCAAATAATAGTGTGGCTTAGGCTCGATTATGCTCCACTAGCTGTGGTCTTTAGTATTAAAGCCAACATTAATGTTGCAGAACAACACTGGAAAACGTTTTGCTTTTCGATCTTGGGTGCAGACTGGCCATTCTTAGATTTAACACATCTAAGTACACATGCTTCAGAAGAGAATACAGTGAGTGCTATTTGCGTAGCTGCTTTGGAGAGTTTGTTTGGAGGTGCCACAGTGAAGTCCCACACTGCCCTTGTTTGACTACTCCTCATGCCACAGAGACCAACTATGAAGCTGTGTGGCTTCAGTTCTCACACTTACTGTCTGGCTGCTGTCAGTGTTGCATTGTTTTGCTGACTTTGCTGCTTTTCTGTCGCTGTGTTTCTCTTCCTGTCTCTCTCTCTCTCCACCTCTGGTTTGCGTGTCCTGTCTCTTGTATGCTACCTGTGTTCGACTTTTATTGCCGCGCTTCCACAGTCTTGCATGTGGTTACTATGTACTGCCATCAGATGATGAGGTCATCTTATGCTGCCATCATCCTTTTACACCAGGCCAAATAATCTGCTCCACTTGGCCAGAGTGTACCCCACACACACACACACACACACACACACACAGCGAGAGAGAGCCACAAATACAGTTTGGCATTATGCAACTCTTTTTCCGTGTACTCAATGGATGTGAGTGAAACAGAGTGTGTATGCATTCTTGTTTGTATCATTGGCACGAAATGAGATGCACATTTGAATGCACATTAACACCTCCAACAGTTGGTGGAAGAACATGTTTTACGAAAAGGTCATATTGATAACCATTTTTATGTAGACTGTAACTGCTGTTTGGTAGGCAACTGGACTTGTTTCAGTTCTAACTGACTGGAGGAGAGTTGCAGGCTTTAAAACTCTGTGTGGGAGTCTCCTTACAGAGTCTTTAAGGACCTGTGTGAGATCTGAGTTTCAGGGTCATTAGGGCCACATGTGGGCTGTTGACCCCAATCAGCCTTCATGTGGGTTGCTCAGGCTAGGTGAGCCCAGGTGTGAATTGTTGTTAAACTCTCTGGGTAGTGAACTCACTATTGCATTGTAGGTGGGTGATAAGTAATGGCTTAGGCCAGCTCCTCTGTTCAAAGATGGTTGTTCCAGTTTGACTTAGATGGATTCTTTCAAACCATCGGTCTATTCTGACCAAGAGTATAATAATCCATCCGTGACAAACTGGAATGTCTTTGAGCAACGGAGGTGGCCTATGACATTACTTATCACCCACCTACAATGCAGTACTGACAACAATAATTCAAACCTGGGTACACCAAGCCCTAGCAACCCACATGAAAGCCGATTGGGTCAAAGACCCCCAAGTGGCCCTAACGATGATTGTGAGTTAATAGTTTTACAATGTTTAACTGGTCCAAAATTAGGTTTTGTTTATCTCTGTGTAAGAGTTCTGACGGTTGGTTTCTGCTTCTTACAAGGTTTAACAGCAAATAGTATAACATTTTTGGTCTCAGAGTCTTGTTAAAAAACCTAAAAATAGCTGACTTCTAAAGGATCTGCCCAGTGTAATATACTGCCCATCGTTAGGTAACTAGCATTAGCGACGTAAACACTAGCTAGCTAGCATTAGCAACATTAGTTACAACACACTGGAAACCACTTGAGGGGGCAGATGATTTGTCCAACATAGGTGTTGTCACATGAATGCAATGGTAGAGGGAAGATGGAATCCCACATTTAGAGGCTGAATGTTATCACTAACACCTTCTTAAGTAGAGGAAGCATTACCACAATTAAAAAAATACTCAGTGACAAGTGAAGTAAGTCAATTCCTGAAGTCAGTTTTATTTGAGCAGTAATATCCATTAGTAGCAAATGGGGTTGGCCGATGTCTTCAGAATTGGCATATGATGATGTCCACAGTGAAACATCATGATGGAAGATGACATTGTTGTTTGCAGCGGTAATATGTGTTTTATGTTTTTATTCATTAGCTTTCCACTGTAATCACTGCCGCATTGACTGCAGCCTGTTGACTGTTCCACATATCACCAACAACAACATCTCTTAAATCACAGCAACTCTGAGGGGACACACCCCTTGATTCTATTCTCTGGTGTTGTGTAGTTAAATTGTTTTAAATATGTGAATGGCTCTGGTGGTCTTTAGTGTATTTGTAGCTGGCAATTATTGTTAACGCAGCCATTAAATGTGCTGACCGTTAGCTCTCTCAATAGTATTGTACATTGTCAGTGGTGTTGTGTATTCCATTTCTGTATTCAAATGGTAGACACATGCACAAGGGATTCATAGCAAACGACAAGAACCAAAGAAGTCAGTCCCACTTATTTTGAAGAGAAGGAATATTAGCAGCAGTACCAGTGCAGTTTATATTATGCAATGTAAACGGATACATGAATGCCATCAATAATTATTTTATTTTGTAAGATGGACAGAAATCTTAAGGATCATGATGTCATGTCTCTCTATTAAAGAATGACATTTGCATGTTTCCTTGCTTCTCAGTCAGGTTAAGCCCTCCCTGGCCCAAATATCCTAGACAGTAGGAGTCATGTGGCTGGAGTTCCCTTCAGTCATTGGTCCTTGGGTGCTCCCAATTTGGGCGAATCTCCCCCTGAGGAATGAGGTCAGTGTGACTCCTTGTGCTGGCAAGCTGTGTCTCTGTTTGTCCTAAACTCTGGAGGTCAGCAGCTCCGGACTCGCATGGAGATCTCTCCCATGCAAACAGCTCGTATCGTGTGACCAAGTGAAGCTATGAGCCGGAGACAAACTGACAGCGATGAGAGTTAATCTGGAGAGGAGGATGCATGATGTTGCATGATGTTAATGTCCTGATAAAACCCTTTATTATTTTGTTTTCAATGCATCAGCAGCTGAACTGTCCCTCATATAGGGCAATTTTAGATTGCGAGTGATCTCAAAGGTGTCCACAATCTGTTTTTCACGTGAATCATAGAGATTGCTGTGTTTATTGTTGAAACAGATATGTAAATTGTGCCCGGCTGCCAGCCTGACTGGATCGCCAATCAGCCTTCATTTTACTGGGAGATTTCGTGGCCAGTGGCAGATAAGATATCTTTGTGAAAGCCAGGTTTAGAGGAACCCAAATAACACTAATGGTGTCATTATTCTATAGCCGTTACAATGTGCAGTCAACATTCACTGTATATTTTAATGACAAATGAAAGCATAAAACTCATCTTACTTCTGTTTCCAAATTCCACATAACCTCACTGACAAGCAGGTCCACGCAACAGAGTGATGTGGCCAACTAGATGGCTATGCTGATTGGACGAATTAAATCACATGGCTCTTGCTTAAGATCGTTTCAGTATAGGTATTGGAATTGTAGTTGGAATACTCACACATTCTCATTTTCCATGACAAATTTCAAGATAACTGTCTGATAGAATTTCTTTTACTCCAATTAAAGGGAACGTGGACACAAAGTTTGTTGCTAGTGACTGACACGTGGCCTCTGCATGCTAACCAAGTGTTGCTCAGTGTAGGAGAGATGTGCCAGCTTTACTCTAGGCATCAGATCACGTTGTAAAGTCTGTGTTAAGGCTCCAGTATACTCGCTGCTCTCGACCTGTCGCGCGACAACGTGAGGTCAGGGGAGCGCCACAACTATATATACTTGCGCTTGGTGGTCGCGGCACTAGTTGCAGTCTTCTCCTGAACAGAGGTGTCGCAACTGAGAAAAGGCTACTGACTTTGCTATTTCTATGCACTAAAGAAATAATGGAACAATGGTAAGCAATGGAAGAACTTGCAGCAGCATTGGTGTCAATGACAACAGTCACTGGATGAGCCATCAACATTCCAGAGTGTATAGCAGCAGTTATCATATGAATATTGTCCTCATGTGCACCTGGCTGTCTATTATTCTACACCACTGGCACACATTTACACCTCTACCTGGGTCAGCCATCAACATTCCAGAGTGTGTGTTTGTAAGTATCTATCTTAATAACTTATCTGTTTTTATAACTTAATACCGCTTTGAGCATTATGTCACGCTAGTTTTTCAGCCACGTAATTTCACTCTTCTTTGACCACAACAACAGCAGACAGCACCTACGTAAAACCACGGTTCATTAGCAAACAGATAAACAATAAAATAACACTTGACAATAAGATAAGATAAAAGATCACGGAGGTTCTTCCACATTTTGCAGCATATGGCCTCCTCCTTTCCAACCTTCTGGCATCACTGTGTTCCTTCATTGAATGATCGTACAGATACCTGTACCTGCCCTCAAACTCGTTCATCTTCCTGTTTCCGGTTTGTCGCGCGCCACTGGAAAAAAAAGAGTGGTGCGCGACCTGCCCGAAATCCTGGCGCACCAGTGAGATCGACATCATTTTGACGTCACGTTGTCGCGCGACAGGTCGAAAGCGGCGAGTATACACGGGCCTTTACTGTGGCAAACTGGTGGTCAAACATAAGCCTTGTCTCAGGAGACTGTGTCAGAAGGAATAATCTAGTGGATATGTGTTTTCCCAGTCAGAGTTTCTGCATAGTTGCCATTCTTGGCTGAGCTTTTTTGTGGGATATGTGGTAAAACCCAGATCAGACTTGTGAATTGTCTCTGTTTCTGTGATTGTGAACTGTTTTGGTGTTGTGGAGAAAACAAAACGGACTATTTAACTAGGTGGATTGGTGAGTCCTTCACACACACTTAGACCCTCACCAATATGGCTTTGCTCACTTGATTAATTGAATTCAGTCGTCTTGTTTTTTGTTTTCACAGAGCTAGTTTTTGGTGATGACTATAATTATTTGTTAGACATGGCTCTAATTGGCACACCACTTTCTTTAAAAGTGTCAAACCCCTACAGAGAAATCTAGAAGGATTACTTCTTTCCAAACAGAGCTTTTCAACTCAACTGGTGAAAATTCCTGTATTTTTTCCACATGGCAATATATGTTGCAGAAAGAAAAAATATTGCAGTGTCAGTGTTTCTGTCATGCAGTCCTACTTTACCTTGGATGACACATTGTAAAATATAGAACATGTGGATGAGGAGCTTATGCCAAAACAATAACTATTAATGCAAAATTGTGTGTTAATGCTGCAAATGGTGAAATCCACCAGCTCTTTACATTTTAAAAGGCAGATTTTTTTTAAGTATAGCTGTCTTGCCCTGACCTACTTAAAGAGAATTTGTTGTCTTGTGTTTGTCAGGTGAAGGAGCACAAGAAGTGTGTCTGTTTGCAGCTATTTATATTTGAACAGCCAAAATGCAGATTGAGTCATCAATCATAATTGGGTCACAGGCTGGGAACCAGACAGTTAAGACTGAATAAGCATATGACAAACACAATATCTGGTTTGAGGAGTTTGTGTCTATCTTTGATGTCTCATCAGTTTGTGTTCACACACAGTCTGGGTGTGTGTCGGGAAGAAGCTTGTGTGTGTGAATACATGCCGGTTTGTTTGCTTGTGTATTTTGGGAGGATATGCCACGCCTGTCATCTGCCCCACCCTTCCAAGACAAACGGCAGCAGATGACAACCATTCTTTCCTCATCCCCTCTATTTTTTCCTTTTCACAGAAGGCCATGCTTCTTCACTGCACGTGAGGCACTCTGCCCTTTGCCTGTCGTCAGCACCTCTGGCTGTTTTGAGATCAGCTCTTGTTAACCATTATTTGCCCTGCCCCCTCCACACTGGGCCCACTGACCTACTAAGCAGAAAACGCAAATGAACAGCTTTTAACATGTCTGTGTGTTACAGATCTCTGATGCCTTGTCACGTTGGCATCATTTTTACAGGACTATCTTTGTCTATCCGTGAACTGTCTGCAGTTACACGTAAAGGCATCACACAGTCCAAGTGAACTGGGAGAAAAGGGTCAAGACTTGGTAATCCATTTTGTTGTAACAGAAGTTTATTTTTGTCCACTTAACATGACTGAATTGCATTATGGGTACAGCAGAAATGATTAGATGAATAATCAATTGTCTTTGGGCTCTGGGACTGGGGATCATAGCACAAAAAGTAAGGAAATTTGTGTTTGGTAGATTATTTCTTGGTTGTAACAATGCTTCTTGGCAATACATCTTATACTGTAGGACAGCCTGTTTATTTCCCTTTTAAATGGTACCACATTTGTAAGGAACATGCATTTGTGGGAGGAGCAGCAGAGCTGAGTATGTGGGTTGTGCCCATGAAAGATTTGCCAGATCTTCTCTGCCAAACAGCTTATTCTGCTATTGACTCTTGTTTGGTGCACATACACAGCCACAACAGCCTGGCACCTCCTCCTCATGCTTGTCACCAGCCTGGTCACACACAGAGTGAGGTTTCTCAGGAGTCCACACGTACCAAAACAATCTCTTTTTCCTCCGTCTTCCTTGGCATCGTTTCAAGAATATTTGCTTCCACACGGATCCACTGAAAAAGACTCAAAACGGTGTAGTTCATACTCTAGGCCTCTAAGGGCGCTTGAAATTCACCAAAAACGGAGAAGAAGAGACGGAATATGTGCATAAAGCTTGCGCGCTGTTTACAAACAGACAGTAGAGTGAGAATCCGAACATAACAAGAAGAAGAAAATAGCTAGTGCAAGGAAACCGCAATCGTTTGTGTGGACCGATAATGAGGTCAAACTGCTGCTGCGACTCACACTCGACTACAAGGCGAGTCAGTTGCAAGAAACATGAACACAAGCAAATCCGCCATGGTTGTTGTGGTTGTCATGGGGTGGGGCGATGGCGTCATCGTTTCAGAAAGTATGCGGATTCGCCATCGGGCACGGGAGGGCTGTGTTTTTGGATTTTTCCACCCTGAGACCCGGTTTCAAAAAGAGTACGTTTTCAGGTGCTACGTTTACAGGATTCATGTGAGTGGTCGGCCAAAACGATGCAATACACGTTTACAGTGAAGAGCGTTTTCATCTGGACGGCCCCTCAGAGACTATCTCCAGAATTTTGGGGCGGAGAAGATGGAATGGCCTGCCAGAAGGTCCTGACCTCCACCCCATTGAACACCAGAGTGACCAACACAACCATGTTAGCTGACTTGCGACAAATGCTGATTGAAGAATGGGATGCCATACCACAGCAGTGTGTGACCAGGCTGGTGACCAGTATGAGGAGGAGGTGCCAGGCTGTTGTGGCTGTGTATGGTTCTTCCACATCCTACTGAGGCTCCTGTTTGTTAAATTAATGAATTGTTAAATTTCCAATATGTCTTGTTTCTTCAGACATCCACCAAACAACACCAAACAAGAGACAATAGTTTGGCAGAGAAGATTTAGCAAATTTTTCATGCAACCCGCCTACTCAGCTCTGCTGCTCATCCCACAAATCCATGTTCCTTCAGATGTGGCACCATTTAAAAGGGAAATAAACAGGCTTTCCTACAGTATAAGATTTATTGCCAAGAGGCATAATTACAACAAAGAAATAATCTACCAAACACAAATATCTTTACTTTTTGTGCTATGTTTATTTACATAGGTAGACATTAGGTAGAGGAAATAACTGGCAGATTAGCAAAAAAAGTAGAATGGCACTCAGTAGAGTGCATACCTCTGCCAAGGCCCACCATATCAATGTTAATCCAATATCAAATAAATAGCCCTGTATCACTCTAAATTTTAAAGGAACCATAGCTGCTTAACCATAATTTAAGATCAGCAGATCTAGGATCTGAATCAAATCATACTCATTCATAAATACCAACCACATACATGCACCTGATTCTTTTCATAAAGATCCATGCATTATTCCCCGAGATATTACTGAAAATGTTGAAAAATGCCCAACACACCAGGCCCACTGCTGGCTGTTGGTCAGCATATGCGGCTCTAGTTTTTGTGGTGTGTCCCTCGTGAGAGTAATCACTGATAGGCAGCGAAGCAAATCAGTGCATGAGAAAAAAAGAAAGGAAAAGAATGGTTTGCACATCTGTGGTCCTGAGTCTTCAGGTTTCCCTTTTTGAATGGTGAACAGACAGAGAGGTTTTTCCTGTAATGCAAGCATAGTACATAAAAGCTAGCTGGCTGTCAGCTGTAGTTTTTGCAGCGTTTTCAAACGCAGCTTTTGAACGTGGACACAGCTGGCCTTCATAGTTGCTAATTCTTTGTCGGTTTGGTGAGTGTGGGCCCTAGGAGTTAGGATATCTCAGCTTCTGTTGCTTCAGTTACTTTTGTGATTCCCCCGACTTCATGGTAGTGCAATATTAAATAATTGAAGTGTCCCTTTAAAACAGAGTGGTGATGAATGTTATGGAACTCCTAGTCGTAATTTACAGCCTTTTCTGTAATGTTCTAGTACAAACTGTAGAATCTGTCTGGTGAAGTTTCTGATAGAAGGCACATTTCTGATGTGTCATTATCATATAATCTAAGCCTAATCCATGAAGAGGCCATATATCATACAGGTAGTGTCCTTTATTGTACCAGGAGCACCTTTTTAGGGGAATTTCAAGGTAAGCTGTCCCTCAAAAGATTGAAGACGGTACCAAGTTCATTTAGAGGGCTCAGAGGGACACAAATGTCACTCTTCTCTTTCAAACGTGAACACACTTTATTTGCAGTGAATACAGAGTTTTCTCTGTTGCAAGGTACTATGGTTTGTTTATCTGCTGTATTGATTTAAAAAAAAAAAAGAGGGGGGGTCAGGGGCTTTGTAACAAGTCACATGTTGCCCTTAAGAACTCAGTGTTTAAACAAGCCCAAACTATTTTAGTTTGCAGCACGTTTGAGTATGTGAAAGTCAACACACATTGAATGTCAGTGTTACCAGAGCTGATAAGAAGTCCCTCTCGAAATTTGAATTTTAACTGCCATGCATTATCATTCGTCAAATAATCACATTTACATGTCCAAAGAGATGAGTCATAGGATGCTTGTCACATGCAGCCATGTCATTGCAAAGGCGCATTCTGCAAAGTTTATATTTAAACAAGAGCAACACCAAATTGTTTCTTACCGATATCAGTGTGATTTCCTCAGGAAATTGATTCCAGTTAGGCATCTTCACCCCATGAGTATGCATGGTGACGGAGACGGGCCTGCTCAGACATGTCGGTGTGTAATGTGAGCAGTAATGTGAGATGTTAGCCTGGCGAGTCCCTGCATTTGTGGAATGTGTGTGTGCGTGTGTGTATGCAGCAAGTGACAGAGCTTATGATTTTGGTATGATGGAAAGGAGCAAGAGCTGCAGTAACTTTACACCCCTTCTATCTGTGGCCACTATAAAAAGATATCCCCTGTTGATCAATTTGAAAAGAGAATTTTGTATAGAGCTAATTGTGTTTAGTAAACATCTAGTGTGGTGACAATAGTGACTCATCATTATCTGAGTAAGTGAGCGTGTGTGTACGTGTGTGTGTCATTGATTGCAGAGTATTTGGCCAAATGAGAAGGCACCACACACTCACTAATACTCTCTTTATCCACTTGCCTCCTCTGTGTCTCTGAGGGGTGTGTGTTCTCATGGAGGTGCATTACTACTGCCGGAGGGCCAGGTGGGATGTTCACAGGGTATTATGATGAAAATACTTTCCCCCCCAGCACAGAGATGGTGTAGCTTTAAGAAGATGTGAAAATGTGATATCAGCCAGTCCCAGGGTGTGATTGGTGGTGCAAATAAGAGGTAGAGAAGGTGTTAAATTAGTTGACCCAGCTGAAATATTTATTGTTCTATACCATGGACCCCCGCTGTTTGTTTCTGACTTGTTTCTGACTTCAGAGCTGCCGACTGCTTTTCGTCTACAGTGAGGAGTCTGAGTGGAAGTCCGCTCCCTGCTGCTGCCTCCAGAGAATCACTGACCACTGCATGTGTGTGTTTGATTTTAGATTGTGGGTATGAGTGCCTTTGTATACATGTATTTTAGTGTGTGTGTACCACAGGGAAGTTGGTCTGGGGCACCCCGCCCTGCTGACTACTTTAAATAAGCACTGCTGTGTATGTTTGGCCTGTAAGGAGCGAGGGCAGCTCGGTCACGGTGTGCAGGAAGTGAAATAAACTACTCGTGGGAGGGGATACAAGTGTATTTTACTGATTTATATTTTGTATTAATTTGAGACAAACCATTGAAAGATTACAGGAATATTCCAGAGGTAACACAGTAGTTAAAGCTTCATCTGAACCACTGTTTTGCAGGCCCTAATGACAGGATATCCTCGCCACACCTCCTTCATAATGATATTCCTTTTTTATTTCAGTACCAGCAGTTTGTCACCCCCTCCCTCACTTTCTCACTTACTAGAATACATTGTTTATTTTCTCAGAAGAATCTGTTGGAAAGGAAAGGAAAGACTGGTGTTATCTAGAAAAACTTGTATAGTATATTATATAGTGCTGTTTACCTCTGATTTTATTCAGAAAATTAAGTTTTATTTTGTTGCTCCCAGGGATGTGGAAGAGGTTAAAACCCGGGGAACGCTGGAAGTCAGTCAGCCTGCAGTGACGCAAATGATCCGCGGCATTCTCATCTCACTATCAACTGCTTTTTCTGTGAGGGTCGCGGGGATGTAACTGATTTATCCCCCTTTTTCAAGGGGTCGCCGGGGTTACTGGAGCCAATCCCAGTTGGGCGAAGGCAGGGTACACCCTTGACAAGTCGAAAGCTCATCACAGGACCCTTACTGATGGCAGAGGCCACGCAATGTGTCAACTGCACATCAGGAGCAATTTTGGGGTTCAGTATCTTGCTCAAGGATACTTCGACATGCACCTCAGCTCTCATTGTTTATAATAATGCAGCGTAGTTAGGATACAGATGTTTCATAGAGGAGCATGTCTATAAAACGTGGATCTGCCTGTTTGCCACGGATTCCAGTTTGCAGTGCAGTTCACACACTTGAAAGAAAGTTTTGAGGCCATATCATGTGGACACACTCCCTCTATCTCACTCATCCACATCTCTCATCTCATCTCTCTCTCTCTCTCTCTCTCTCTCTCTCTCTCTCTCTCTCTCTCTCTCTCTCTCTCTCTCTTCTGCTAGTCTCCATCACAAATTTATGTAATCAATTGATGTTTTTTTTAATGCCCCATTTTAGGTGGTACTGCAGCCCCCTCAGCACCCCTAAATCCCACATCCATGGTAAACCCACCTAAACAATCAATAATGTTTCAAGAGCTACAACAATTAATTGTCAACTATTTTGATAATCAATTAAACATTAAAAAAAAGGTACAACCATGCATATGAGAGAGAAAGGAGACAGGTGGGCTCATGAATCTTTGTCAGATCTTTGACCTTTATCAACACTGAGATAAACCGAAGCACCTCTGGCATGTTGGAATTTGTTTGAGTCATTTCTTTTTTAAGACAAGTTACAATTCTGATTCCAGCTTCCTTAAATATAGATATTATCAGTTTTTTATAATCCTGTATGACACTTAAATGAATATCTTTGGGTTGTGGACAAAACAAAACATTAGAGGAAGTCATCTTGGGGTTTGGGAAAGACATTTTATAAGCCAAACAACTAATCAATTAATCCTGAAAATAATCAAGGTATTAGTGGCTAATGAATGTAATTATTAGTCTCAGCCACTGTTGATGGAACAAGGAATTGTTTAGATATTTTGCTTGATTAATGACTTCTATTGTATAATCAATAATTATCTTCATGATGATCACTGGTGATATTACTTCTCATGTGCCATTACATCCACAGGCTCAAAAAATTAATCATTGTTTCCATTTCCTGCATTACGGGTGCCACTATCATAGGTAGTGGAAATGACTCTTCAAAGAAAGACAGGTCAATGAGAAAGTGTCAGGAAGATCATGTGACTATGAGGAAAAGCTCTTGCTTCCTGCTTCTAGACAGAGGAGGAGGAGTCTTCCTCAGCAGTGGGAGGAGAAGGGGGGAAGCATATGAGCCTAGAGACGCTCAGGTTAGTGTTCGTTTGGCTTGCACACACATAGGAACTCGCCGCACGCGTACTGGCACATTGTCGCAAGTGCCAGCTGGAGCTCCTGCCTGCTTCTTTTCAGCGCAACTCGCCACTCTGGAGCTTTAAAGTTTTCCTATTCTTACTAACTGACTCATGTGAGTAAACAACCTTTTGTCCTGTTTGAGCAGATCAGAGTACCTGTAGTGTGTAGACATGGGGTTGTGTCTGTTTACTCAAAAAAAAGGGGAGGGGGGTCTCTGGCAATTGACAGTGATGTCTTAATGATTTTTGTCAATATGTCTGATGACTTAAGCCTTTGATTTCTAATATGATTTAAATGTATCCAGTCATTTGTTGTCAATAACATCTTAAACATAGAATGTTAGGGAGAGGATCCGCAACAAGTCTTAATTGTGTTTTGGTGTAAAACCATACAGAGCAACTATTATAATAGAGGTAGCTATTGTCTCTTTTCGTATCCCTGCCATGCTTCCTTGTCCTTGAGACGGAATGCCAAATCTAAAAATACTGGTCTTGATTATAACATTTGGCAGCTCTGCCCCCAAACTATTTTCATTCTGTCAGCCCCCTCAGCTGTAACGGGGAGAAGCTGTGCGGTATGCTGGCAAGAAGTTTGATGTTGACGTTTTATTTCAATTACACTTATCTCACACCGTGTTGATAAAGCTCAAAGATCTGACAAAGTTTCATGAGCCCATCTGTCTCCTTTTGTCTCTCACATGCATGGTTGTACTTTTTTAAAAATGTTTTACTCAGTTGCTTTAAAGCCTTCATATAGAGAAGCAACATATCACATCAGGCTGTTGGCCGAAACAAAATAGACTTTTTCATGACTGCTCTTGACTTCCAGCATCTCTCTGTAAGTGGAGAGGTAAATGGGGATTATAGGATTGTAAACTTGGAGAATGAGTCCTGTGTTTGTGTGTGCATGTGTTTGTACATGTGAGTGCAACGAATGTTGTGCGTGTGCATACATTCGTGTGTATAAGTAAAACACTCCTTGTATCCCAGCCAACAGCGAGGCCTAGCCATTGAGGCGACTCCACAGTGACCACTCTCCCTCCCACACCAGTGTGTGTGTGTGTGTGTGTGTGTGTGTGTGGCTTCTGAACAGCAGTATGTGATTGCGTCCTTGCCTGCGTGTCTCTGGAATGTGTTCGTCACTACTTTGAAGGAGATGATATTTTCTGTCTCCTTGTTTCTTTGCCTTGAGGCTCGACCATTGCTACATAGCGCTGTGTGTGTGCCCCTTACTGTTCAGGTATTGTGTGTCTTTTTGGATGTAGTAGGCATACAATTGTGTTAGTGTGTGTTCGTACGCAGTGTATGGGTACACATGACCCCAGGTGTGTTTGTCTGCGTTACCTAACACAAGATCAGATCAGGCTACGTGAGGCGAGAAAAGATGCCTCCAGCCACACACTCTTAAAATTACCCTCCTCTCCCTAAAGATCTCAGATCAGTTTAAGGGGGTACCATTGCATAATCAGCAGAAATTATTTGCTGGATCAGAGTTATTTCCTCCTCTAGAGGCTCTGCAATGCTAGAATCTCTACGGGCATTGTAAATCTGAGAAGTTGTGATCCTGCGTGCTAGTTATCTAGGACAGGAAGAAAAATAATGCCTGACATCTAATTAAATCTATATCTGAAGTGGAACCAACCTAAGTTCACCTCAGCTTGACTTAAAGTGGCCTCCTGTCCTTGTTGGGACTGAACAAAAATGATTGTACAATTGCCTGAGGAAAGTGAAATGTCAGGTTGGGCTGGTAAACCTAGCAACTCACTTGCTCAGGCAAGTGGTAATAAAGAATGAAAGTATAGGTTCACCTGATAAAGAAAGTTCAGTCATTATCTTCTTTTTCTCATACTGATGGAAAGTCGGGTGAAGTTTCGTAGTCCGCAAAACATTTTGGATCTCCTAAACAACTGAAGTAGATAGGGACTTGTTTTGAAAGAGAAAAAAATGGCTTCATAGAGCCTGTCAAGCCAAAAATCACTCCCATTGAAAGTGATTTTGACTTGAAAACGAAGATACGGTCGATCTTGTGGCACTTTCGTCATAATTATGCTTTTAAACAAACGTTTGACTCGGGTACATTCACAAAAAGACCCTAAGTAGCATTTTGGCGAAACGGTGATTTGACAGCTTTTGAGTTTTTGCACCCACTTCACACACTGTGTGTGCTAAGGCTTTTAGTCACTACAGTCAGCTACAGTTAAGTTTTTGGCTTAAAAAAAGCGTAAATAACACATTTTCAAATCAATTTGGGATCTTTTTCTTTATGTTTTAAAACAAGTCCCATGTCAGTTGTTTAGGAAAATAATGCAATGCTGTTTTGTCGTGAAGGCCCAAAAATGTTTTGTGAACCCTAGAACTTCGCCTGACTTTCCACCTGCATGAGGGTGAGTAGATAATGACTGAATTTACATTTCTTGAACTTATGCTTAAACACATTATTTTTTGCTGCACATGTGCAATAGCAGTGGGTAGAGTTTATGATCTAAAGTGCAACATTTTAATTATCCTGGACTATACAGGAATACAGGAAACAGGAAATCTCTTGGATGTCGTTAAAAGACGTGGATGAATTGCAACTATGTATTGTTCGGTTTTAGTTAAACATGATTATACACGGCAATTAACTTTGGTCTTAACTCCAAATAAAATTAAATGATTTGTATAAGGGCAAGTAAAAAATGGACTCTGGGCAAGTCGTTTTCTGAGACACCAGCCTGTCCTGGGGAAGTGAGAAAAAAAAATATGTTAGAGTGATAGTTCGGGTCTTCTGATGTGGGGTTGTATAAGGTACTTATCCCGAGTCAGTATGTTACCTGCAGTGGATGACCGTCAGCCTTCCCCCTGTGTTGAGAAACAGCATGTAGCACCAACAGGGATGCAGAGCATTGTACTGCTAAATGGTATCAACAGCACATACAAGATGTATTTTAGCCACCTAATACAAGGCACACCTAAAAAAAAAAAACGAAAAAAAAAGGTAGTTAAAGATTTGTGTAATACTGTTTCCAGTGACGTTTTGTGAATTGCTACTTTTAGTTGGTGTTACTTTTAGAATGGTCACTATCTCATTAACTTTAATTTCAAAGGAGTGGATGCAAATGTGACACCTTTTTATAGTGCAGTGTTCTTATTCATGTTGCAGCTCATATTTAACTATTTCTTTCTATGTAGCTAATGTGGGCAGATGTAACAATATGTTTGTCTTCGCGGCTCTGTTTAGTTTTCCTGAGGGAAGACTTAGCCACCTGCTCTCCACTGATTACCTACTCTGTCAAAACTCTCTTCTCTGATATACACGCACGCACGCACGCACGCACGCACGCACGCACGCACGCACACACACACACACACACACACACTGTAATAACTGTCTGCTTATGGTTCAATGGCTGTTTTTGCAGCCCACTTCTTATAATGGTTGCATAACCCTGTAATCCAGACACTTCCGTCATGCATGTTGGACGAGTTCTGCACCCAGCCCAGAGCTGTTTTCTGTAGGAAATGAGCAGCATGGTCAGAGCTGATAGCTGACCAGCACTCTGTGGTGGAGCAAGGATATTGAGGGTTGAACCATGTGAGGTCTGCTGCTCTCCTCTCTGTCTTCATTAGCTGTCTTTAGAGCACCCAAAATGAGCCCTGAAGGGGAGTGGTTGATAACCTTTTGAACTCTTCTTTTAAGCTTTTTATTGAGTTAAACTAAAGCTGGGTGTCTGAGTGGGGTGATGGGCCAGGGCTTATGTTGTATGCTCATAACATGATAGGTTTATGATCAGGATGTAGCCTGGTTTTCATAGACAGGAGGGAGATACTCAGTCGAGTTAATAAAGCCTTGAGTCTTCAAGTAGCAGCCATAATAAGAGTTTGTGAGATTATGGACACGTTAATGAATGGTCATTTTGTACTAAATTTTGTTTTTCCTGTCTCGTCTCAGAGTCCACAACGACATACTTTTCCAAGTTTTTAATGACGAATTAGCCAATGCTAGCATGCGAACACACTAAACTGGGCATCAACATGGTTAAAATGATATTTGTTCAACATCATTGTCACTGTAAGCATGTTAGCATGTTGACTATTTGGCCGATAACCAACAGTTTTAACCAGACTATCAGTCCTTGAGAAAGACACCCTGCCATAGTATGCTCTTCTTTATTTGACATTGACCTCTGACCTCTGTCTCTCTTGAAACTAGTTACTACCTTTATATATTTACGTCTTTTCTGTGAATGAAGACATGATGTGCTCTGGAAAAAGCTTGCAATTGGACCTTGAGTTGGGATTGTCTTCATGGCAAAGAGGCAAGTCCACGTGGCCAGAAATAGGCCTGTAAAACAGGGACGACCTGCTGGTCACTCACACACTCACGCTGAGGGTGCTTTGTTTGTTCTTCTTTCTTTCTCACACATTTCCTGTTGTGAATGCGTCATCGCTTCCTGCTCATCCCCCCAGTTAGCAACGAAACTGAGAAATCACTGCTGACTAACTCGTCGAAACTCCCTCCTCCTCTCTCTCCCTCTGTGTCTGGTCTTGGGGTGAAAGTGACTCTTCCAAAGAACATTTATGACACTGAGATGGGATGGGATTTAAATATTATTTGTGGAGATCTCACTGCACATTCCCCGTGAGCAAAATCCTGAATCCCACTTAGGTTGGGGAAAATCATTTCTTCAAGTCTTCGAGTTAGAATTAATTGAAAACACTGTCATCGTGAAGATGTGTTCTTCAGTGTCTATGTCTCAAATTGGACAAGAGGGGGTTTCTGGTTACATCACTTTAGGTGGGGTCTCTGTTGTTTTCTATACAATCTGGGGTCAATGTCCGCTGCGATCACGGCCACTGCCAATATGCCGAGCTAGCTGGCGTCACAGAACACAAACACATAAATGCACCTTGTTCCTGTCCCTCAGTGTTTGGACCCTCAGTGTGCTGTATCTTCCTGTTTTTTGTCACATCTTCTGAAGAAAAGCTCAAAAACGTAGAACTCCTCTTTTCTCCTCTCTTACCAAAGCCAATCTCCTCACATGTTACTTTTTGCTACTTATTCAGCCATTCAGTAACTTAGTACTAAAACATGTTGGCAAGGCAAATTGCTCCCAGTCATGGGCTCTCCCTATAATTACTCTTCAGCATGCTGGTTGTAGGTGGCCGTAGTCAGCTGTGGTTAAAAATTTCGTCATCTCTTCCTTTCAGCTGGAGCTTCCTCTGCCACCCTTTCAAACAATTCTAGTCCCAGAGATCAGAATAATACCGTGCAGTCTTTTTATTTATTTTTTGTCTCTTACTGAATTGTTACACAACATAAGCCAGACGCAGTCTTTTTCTCACACATAGCAGGCATCATAAGCCATATCATTACCCGCTAACATGGCGGTTGGTCAGGCAGAGGAGCAGGGCAGGCGGACTCACAACAACACAGCAGTTAGTATAGTTGTATGATAATCGAAGCGAGATCCATCGTGAAATCTCATTCCGTGGTCTGTTGCTGTGGTCAGGGCCTGCGGTGGACTTGGCGCTTTTGGAGACATCAGCCGTTTGTTCAACTGCAGAACAGAACACGAGTGGAAATCAAAAGACCTTAAGTTAGAAAAATAAGACTACCATGATGTTTTGTTTTCCTGGAAAGACTGTTGTAGCTGGACCTATTCACACCTTGTTTGGTGGCATACAGAGGTGTAACGCTGCTGCTTGCACACACATTAGCCCCATAGCAGAGAGACCTATTAGCTGCCCAACCCTGTACAGTGAGGACATGAATGATAATAGCTGCTGTTTTTAGAGTGGGGACAATACAGGTTGAAAATATTTGCATGTGGATGGCTCTTCTTAATGGCAAGCATTAAAAACAGAAGGTAACTGGGTTAGCCTTAACACACCTCCATGCCATTTGAATTAATTCAACAGAATGAACTGTTTCTCTCTCCATTTCTCCAACTCCTTCTACAGCATCTGCGGCTAAACTGTTGGCCAACAAAGTAACAAAGATGCATCATGGGATTGTAGTTATCTGCTGAGATTTACTGTCATGTTTATGTAGCTGTGATGGGGATCTTTGTGCACACATCTCTTGAATGATTGTCAAAACCTTGTGTTTTCCATTGTTGAACTGGAATGATATCCCATGATGCATCGATCAAAATCACTGTGTGTTGACATTTGTCCACCATAGTTTTCATGATTAGTGTATGACAGAGGCTGTGATGAAGCCTTTAAGTTACATTGTGTTGTGGTAAAGACAGAGGGGAAGTATTTGTGTTATTTCCGTGTACTTGATTGACAGTCTTTCTTCAGGATGAGTTTCTATAAATGGACTTTTCTGTTATAACCATTTGCACTGACGCCAGTATTTTCAGTGAGTGAGTGTTGAAGCAGTGTGTTTACTGGTATTTTGAGGTACTACTGGGGTTTTTGTTTGTGATTGCTAATTATTTTTTTTTTTTTAAGGAAATTCAATTTGACATATTTTCTTAGAAATCAAGATTTTTATCGAGCTTTAACAGATTATTTGAATCAATATGTTTTGCCTGTACTCGTATATTCTCATGGCTGTGAAGAGTCTGTGGAAGTATCTGTGGCTTCTGTTTTCCCTGTGGCCTACTGTGTGTTTACTGAACTGTGGTGCAAACATTTTCTATAGCAAGTTGTTTACAGACACACTGCATACATAACATGTGTTTGTAAGTGGAAATCCACTGATTTTACACATGAAACTCTGTTTACTGGTTTTTGTGTCTAGTGGCTTTCTGTCGTCCTATAACTGACTAAACAAGCCCTCTTTGCCTTTAAGAAGTCACATTTTCCCCTCATTTAAGTCAGTCTTTCTATTTTCCATTCAGTGTTTCCTTAATAGTATTTTTGCCCCATCCCTTAAATGTGGTCTTTAGAGGTTTGCCTCAAGCCTTTTGGCCCCTTAATATTTGTGAATCATTATTTTCTGTGATGCAAATGTGTTTGTAATTTAAGCTCGACTATTTTAAACTCCTCTCTAGGTTGTCACATGGTTAAGATGAAAGCAAATTGTGTGACTGTGTTCTCAAGCTGTGTGTGTGTGTGCGCCAAGTCTAAGCTGTCATGGTCGTTTTTGCTCTTTCTCCCTGCTGCTGTTTAGGGATGAGAGCAAACGAGAAAGGGGAGACGTGGGGGAAACAAGGTCACATGTTGAGGGAAACGGGCAGGAAGACGGCTATAAAAAGACTAATTAAAAATGTGTTCGTAGATATGTTGGAGGTGAGGAGGAAGGAGAGCGCGCGAGCTGGGTGTGATGTAATGTTGAGTGTAATGTTGTAAATGAGAAGAAGCAGGGGAGGGTTGTTTTTCTGGAAAATGGGAGCTTGGAGAAAGATGGGAAAAATAGATGAAGTGTGTGTGTGTGTGTGTGTGTGTGTGTGTGTGTCAGCAGTGCTTTGAACTCCTAAAACTGAGAGAAATCGTTTAAGTACGGTAATTGGGGAAAAAACTTTCACTGTCTGTCTTTGTTTCTTTGTCTCCAAACTAGTGTTGGATGTTTGTTTTCAGACACATTTTAGGCTGTTTTTAGACACTTCACATTAAGCCCATTGCACTAAATCACCAGCTAAATGGTTAAAAAAACTATTTAAAGCACATTTAGACTTGCAGTGAGATAATCCTCTATTGTGTACTGTATCTCTGTTGTGCACACACTTTGTCTCTACTTCTGTGCTGATGAAGACAAAGAGCTAAACAAGAAGAACCGTTGTGTGGGCTTTCAGTGTTTTTCACAATGTTTTCATAGCACCCCGCTGAGCTTGATGCAAGTCAATGTAAAAATTGCAGCTGTTTTGCCCGTTGTCCTCCCGTCTCTCTTTCTCTCCCCCCTTTCTCTCTTTCAAAGAATTTTCATTTGAATGAAAACCCTGCCTCGGTGTTTTGTTGTGCTCGGAGGGGGGAGGGGTCCAATTGGTCAGAATCCCTTTGGAGGTGAACCAATGCGAGCATGCCTCCCGCCTC
>OMLP01016103.1:56104-87494 GCA_900302685.1 Spondyliosoma cantharus
TGAGATCAGGAAGCCTCAGAGGGCCCAGTTACAGCCCCAGCTCAGGCCAAGACAGACTGCCCAGGGCCAAGTCGCACACCCCCAGGTCCCACCTCCTCCCCCACCTACTCAGAACCAACCCCACCCGCAGCTCAATAACTCCCCCCAAACCCTGCCCCCTCCTCCAGCTTACCCGCCGCCCAGTCCCATGCTGGCCCGCGCGGGCATGATCCCACCAGCCTCCCCCGCCTTCACCCGGATATCAAATGCCAGTTCCAAGGGGTCCTCCCGTAAGCACCCATCTTTGCACCGCTCCAAGTCGGACCTGAGCGACCGTTTCTCACGTGCAACGGCGGACATGGAGCGCTTCTTCAACTACTGTGGGCTGGACCCGAAGGAGGTGGAGGGCATGGGTGGAGTGGAGTGTTTCACAAGAGCCAACTCTGACATTGTGTCCGTCTCTAAGCTCCGCAGTGTCAGCACGCCTAGCTCGGAGGCTGAGCGGGCGAGGGAGGACGGAGGCGATGAGGACAATGAGGACGGGCCAGGCGCAGCCAGCGAGCGAGTCCCCTACGGCATCTCTGTCATCGAGAGGAACGCTCGAGTCATCAAGTGGCTATACGGCATCCGTCAGGCTCGAGATGCTAATAATGCTGTTTCTAACGTATAGACTAATGAAGACTTGAAAGACAAATCAGGGAAGCAGATCGTTTTGTATGTACTCTCACGTCTGAAGAAGGGAAGCCCATCTGTTTGTCTTCTGCTGCCTTACATCACATTTAAGGATAATCCAGTAGTTGTTTTTACTGTTTCCTCAGAAGACTCGCACTTGTTTTGGAAATTGCACATCAGTGATTTTTATCTGGGCTGCAAGTCAGGACTGCTTCCCTGTGAAAGTAAATGGACGATACAGTTCCCTTTTCCTTGCAATGAAAGCAATAATAGACTGGTATAAATGATGATGGTGAGGATGAAGGCTCTTTGCAACTGTGGTTCCTCATGAAAAGGTACTGTGTGTGTGTGTGTGTGTGCGTGTGTGTGTGTGCGTGTGTGTGTGTGCGTGTGCACCAGAGACCTCCGCAGCACAAAGCCAGAGGTTTGCTACAAACTGCTGGAGACTGATGCTACACAGTGACTGAATAAGCCAGGAAAAGAACCACATTGATACTGTGAAACTACACAAAAAAAAGCTTCCATAAACTCACTTGTATTTTCTAAACAAAAAAAACCTTTTTGGCTGTAAGACTGTTATTATACAAATTTCTGTCAGCATGCGAGTGAAAAGTTTGTATTCATTTATTTTAGGGTTTGTCATCTGAACGAAGCACACACATTACTGTCACGCAGATAATCACTTCACAGCACACACCTACATTCAGGTCAATTACAGTCAATATGGTAGCAGCTGCAGTTAGTGCTGTCTGCGTATCCGACTGTAACATTGTCTCAATTGTGTGTTTGCATCAGAAACACGGTCTCATGTCTTGGATTGTGCTGCACAAGGCGCAGCAAGAGAAATCTGTTTACTATTTACGTATGTCTGGGCACAGATGAGAAAGCAAGTCTTATGATAAGGGGTGATCTCATAAGAGGATGGTTGAAGTAAGTGTGGCACGAAAAAAATTATTTTGAGAGAAAAACAAAGGATGGGTAACAAGAAGGATGAAGAGTATACTCACTGATGGTGTACTGCGGTTCTGAAAGTGTCTCAGGAAGATGTACTTGGCATACTAACGGAAATGGACCAATATTTATTTGGAAAATGTAACTTAATGTATTTTTTAATATTGGACAACTTTGTGTACATAATTGAATCCTTGCTCTTAAGTGCAATCTGACTATATCAACTACAATTACAGCAAATGTAGGATCACATTTGAACACACGTGCAAATACAGGCACCAGTCACATGCTGAGTGTGGATGTTGTAAACAGGGGGCTGCTACTGCTATGTGAGGAGCGCTAAACTTAGTGATGCTGTTGTGTGTTTATTCAACTTCCTGTTCGTGGCAGTGGGAGCAGAAGAGGAGGTCTGTCTTCCGCAAGTTCTCCGCCCTCTGCATCTACTTCCTTTCAGCTTTTCAGGGTAGTCAGTCTGAGCACCAATTTGCAGCCGTAACTATCACAGGTAGATGAAGAGCGGCGTACAGCGGCCGTCAGATCGGAGGGGCTGGAGAACGTGACAGCAGTGATGGTGAACCAAGTGTGCTGAATCCAGCGCTGGATGCCCAAAGAGTCTTCAAGTGAGAGATCCAAAATGCTTTACCATGGTGTATTCTAAACAATTAATAAACGAAATTCTAAAACTGTTCTTGTTCACCGTTTTATTACTTTCTGGTATTTCATGTTGTAAGGAGACAGACCCACCCATAATCTGAAATCTGGTGTGGGTCCAGTTGAGCTGTGGCAGGTTTTTCACCCATCAAATCAAATTGATCAATAATTGACACACAGCACTTTGACCGAGCGCCCCTGGATGGCTTGTGTTTACTTTGATTGTGTTGTGAAGGTTGACTGCTACCTCCATGCTGATATAAAGTTTTGTAGTCCACACAATACAATATGGAGTTTCACAGCATAACTTGCAGCATTCTCCAAAACAAATTAAGCAGATTGGGACCGGTTTTAAAATGTAAAGATCCCAGGTTGATTTGAAAAGACATTCATTTTTTACACCCCTGATGACCAGTTGAGCTGGTGAATCCACTTTAAATGGGATGCATGGTAACAGTTTTAGCGAAGCAGCTGCTGTTAATATTCAGGCTTTAAAAAGGGTGTAAAGGTTCAGTTTGGGATTTGGGGGAATTTGGATTTGCCCCGTATGAGCTGCATGGAGTCATTTTATGTTATTTTACAGTTGTTGTTTTTTTTACATTTTAAGTCCCCATCTACTTTAGCTGTTGATTTAGCTGTTGCAGAATGGTGCAAGCACCGTTTTGCTGTGTTGCTCTAGAAATGTTTTATGAACTACCAAACTTCATCTGACTTTCTGTCAGCATGAGGGGAACTAGATAAAGACTGAATTTCAATTTTTGAGTGAACTTTTACTTTAACAGCTTTGAATATATATTTATATATCTGGTCCCTCCACTACAGACCAAGCCACAACATTTTTCCAAGACTTGCTTCATTTTCATTTCATTTTTCAAACTTACAGGGCCAACCATATTTTATGCTCAAAAGCTTGTCAGTGGTGTAAGAGGTTCTCCAGTGAATATCATGTTGGCTACTTCCATAAAGTCAGGGCACTTGTGATAGAATTTACAAAAAACAAAAGAACAACAACTATTAGTCGTAGTCAACATCAACGCAACAGAGGCTGAGAAATCCTGACGTGGTTGTCGGTCAAGCTCCTGAAACTTAATTACATCTTTTGTAAGACTCTACAAGCCTAGTTAACACCCGCAAACAAGTGAAGATAGCCCTAAAGAGATCGTAAGGGTTATTATTATTCAGCTGTTCTCAGAGGCTGAGGGATTCTGAGGATATCTATACCGACTTTGATGTGTATAATTGATAGAGTGCCCCTTCAATCAAACGTCAACTCAAGAGTACTAAACCACCCTGGGGGTTTCAAAAGTCTGCGATCCAACTCACAAACACCACCGCGGTTTCCTTCTGGTGCTGGTTTTCCCTGCACCGACTAGCCACCAGGATCAAATGCCACTTCTGATGAGCACATCTGACATTTTGCAGTTTCCATCTCAGTTGTGAAATCACCAAGCTTTTAGACAGCTGGACAGTGGCTCGTGCCTCCTCCAGGCCTGTGACCACCCAGCAGTGGCCTCGCCTGTCAGAAATCACAGTCCCTCCACATCATGACATCATCGTATGGATGATCTCCAGAACGTGTCCTTGAGTTACTGCTCTCATGATTTGCTGGTTTTAAGGATGTGTGTGGTTGGAACATTGGAGAAGTGTGGTGAAATGGAAAATGCTGTTGTTGTGAATGATAAATATTGCTGCCTGGAGCCCGGGACTGGGCAGCATGACAGCGGCCGCCTGATGTCCCAGGCAGCTCTGATTAACTTCCAACAACACTGAATGGAGAGAGAAGCTGTGAACTGGAAGAGGACAAGAGAGGAGGTTGGTGGAAGGAGGTAGGAATTGGAAGAAGAGGAAGAAGATACTCGGGGAAACGAGATGGACACAAACAGAGTGAGTGATTTTATGCATCTCTGTAAGTGATGCTCAGCTTTTTTGAGTCAGATTTGATTAGAAGAGCACATAACTTCAGACTCTGAGCAGCTGTGCATCTCAGGTCTGTAATGTCCAATAAGTGAGCTCAGCAGCTCTGCACTCTGGCCGGATCATTTGCGCTGAAAGGAAATCAGACTTCCTCTGAAGTCAGAAAATTCTGGTGAATGTTGCTGGTGAGTGGTTTGAATCTGTTAACAAAAATGTGTATAACTTTATGACACACTTAATTAAAAAAAAAAAATGATTGTGATAGTTTAGTTTTTTGTTTGCGGTACAGCCTCATCAGCTGACCTTGATTAAACTACATTTGCTTGCCTTTTTAACAATGCTAGCCTGTCTGTTTTCATGCTGTGTCCCAGCTGTTTTGTTGCTGCTACTTGACTATTTTGAGCGTGACTGAGGACAAATTTGTATCCATAAATGTTGTTTCTGATGACAGAGGCACGCTGTAATGTAACTGAAATTCTGCTTGTTGGTGCACTAGGTCAAACAGCTAAATAAATATTCAGGGTTTGGTTCTGCATATGCACACAGATAATGAGATATAGAAAAGGTCAACATTGTAATACACTGTCTATTACATCTTGTCATGGTTCTCGAGTTCTAAAGTAACTCAGATAACTAGTGAAGTGACCAAGGGCAACAGATGAACTGGGACTGAATGCAGCCTCCAAGAACAACAGATGTCATATTGAACACAGGGGTTGAAGTATGGAGGTGATTTACAGTAACCCTGACCAGGACTTTGACTCTGCAAGAAGGCACAAAAGGTGGAGACAGAAGAGGAATGAAGCGACATGAGGTGCAAAAAAGTCAGGCATCAGCAACAGGCGAAAATGACATGTATAGACAGAATATTATCACATCTCACTCTGTGAAGTGATTTTATTTCAGTGAAGCTGAAGTTAAATGAAAAGTGTTTTAAGATGAGTTAACAAAGTAATTGAGCTCCGCTTAGTTCAGTAAAAGAGAGAAACTTGAACTCAGGCAGTTTTTGGGTGTATTTTTCTATTTAGTAAGGTAAAAATTTTCCCTGTCTTGACATTTTGTGATTTGATTTTGTTCATTCATTCAAGAGAAATTGCGAAACATTGAAAACTCACTGCTGGCCAATGTCTCCCAGCTGAAAATTTGGAGGATATCACACCATCACCTCCTGCGGTGCAAAGTGGTATTAGAAGACAGGACAGGCTGGGGCTAGCTTGTTAGCATGCTAGCGTCAGTAGGATATCTGTGCATAAATGTCTGACATAACATCAACACTGTTGTTTCTTTACCCTGTTTATATTTTTAGTTCATTCTTGGAGTGTTTTATTTTGTTGTTATTGTTTTAATTCTGGACATATATTGAATAAAATAAGTATTTTTTGTTTTAAATGGAATCGTTTTGATGAAATTAACAAAATAATTGTACATACATTCAAATAACATTTCAAAGGGATTTGCACCATTTTATGAATTAATAATCCTGAGTCATACATTTGCACCAATCAATAACATAATCAATATGTCCTTGGCTGAGAAAACAGAGTAGATATAAACAGGGATCAGAAAGGGAAAGAGAGAATTTCCCGAGCAGGATGGAACCAGTGGCGTTGCTGTGGTTTGTTATGTGTCGTAACAACTAGGCCACCAGACACCCAGAGAAAATGATAATATTTTACCAGACTGGAATCTCTGCAGGGCTGAGATTAAAAAGTGAACTTGTCTAAGTAGGATACATAACAATTAAAAATGCATTTCAAATCTTTATTAGTACACTTCTGACTGAAAGGGACTGGAGCCCTGGTGTAACAGAGCAGAAATCATGGGTTTTTTTATGCAGATACGAAAACTGGCTGGAGCTGCCAGCTTTTGCTCCAAGCAGCTACAGCTTTTGTTTTGACCGACTCACAACATGATAGACACACATCACATGCTTCTTCCAAACCGCTCTGTCGATCTTACATAACTAACCAGTCAGCCTGGCATGACTATTCCCTTGTTTTCATCCTGTAACAGTGTCATTACATAACCAAGAGTGGACACCTCTGACCTGCTCCCCGTGGTGATGCGAAGAGTCAAAAAGGCTAAACGCTTAAGCTTTGGGAAAAGAACACATGTCCTGGGAGGATAAGATGTCTCCGCCCGCTGCGGTCTCCCTGTGGACAGATGAGGAGAACCCGCCAAGAAGCATCTCTGTGTCATCCTCGCACTCTCTCCCTCTCCGTCTCTCCCCACAGAGGCTGACCATATGTCCATATTTACTGAAAGATCAGCTGGGCTTTGGCATCCTCTCAGTTTACACACACACACACACAAACATCCAAAACACTGGAGCTGACAACACGCTCCAAACATGCACTCACAGGCATGCAAAATAAACACACTGCTACACGTGCTTTAATCTCAAAAAGATTGGAAACATCCTCTGCATGTAAGTACTATAAAAATCATTAAACACACACACACACACACTCCGAGCAGAGGACTTACTGCTTGGAAAAAGACCCAGACATGCAAACAGCGCACACACAGGCAAATAAATAAATGCTTTTGTGTGTGGCCAGGGTGCTCAGTTAGGAACTGTATATCGCTTGATCCCAGTAGTACCACTAATGTATGTCAAAGCTTGATATAGGCCCTCTCAACAGCCTCAGTGCAGGGAGTGATAAGCTGATTAAGGCGCCGGGGCAGATGGGATCTCTGTGATTTTGACTATATTTTTTGGTGTGTGTGTGTGTGTGTGGGTGGGTGTCTTTCTCTGGGACCTACCTTACATCCCGTGGGAAAACAAAACTGGGTTGTCTGTGTTAGCTTAGTGTGTTATTACAGAGCACTGCATTGCTTCCCTTATCTCTCCACATCCATCTTTCCATCTTTCTCTCTGTCTCTATCTGTTCATCTAAATCATAATCAGCCTTTGGATTCTGCCCGCTGCCTGAACACACAGCACACTCTGTTGTTTTTTTTACGCTCCTCTTTGCATTCGGACACGGTGCAGCTTTCATCCAGACAGGATGAAACAGCAAATACCCTCCATCTCATTCCAGGCTTTTCAGTTTTAAAGTCGTGTTGTGAAATGCCAAAATTCATCTGCAGCAATTAAAACAAACACAGTGATTGATTTCCTATAAAGGCTTCTGGGCTGCAGTGGTGATGTATTGGCCCAAGTGTGTGGAGATGAAGATGTCGTTCTCTTTGTTTTCAATCTTTTCGCCCGAATCTTGTCTTTTTCAAGGCAAAACCAACATGTCTCTGTTGATTTAAGTAAAGAATGACACCAAAATGATTTTTCCATCCCAGTTTCCAAACCAAGCTTTTGCTGACACTTAAGTTGCTGTTGTGGACAAAACCAACATGTTAGAAAGACAATATGTTGGCAGAGTACCAGTCGCAAACTGACAATGCACTGAAACCGATCCAACCCAATCCAATTTCATTTTGACCAATTTGCAGCTTTTTTAACTCCATTTTTAAATCCGTTTTGAAACCACAGAGTTGATCGCAGCAGTCCACCATTGATCTTGATAGCGAGCATAGCGTTAGTTGAGGCAGAGCACAGGCAGATTCACACCTGTACTGCATCATTCGCCAGCTGACTAGTCACACCAGAATCATTTTCATGGAGGGTTACAGTGTAGCCGTTATAACCAGACCCTTCACTATTCAAGGTTCAACATGTAAGGAAGGATGCGCACAACACACTTGTACGGAAGCCCTGATGACAAGTGTTTTCTGAGTCTGATCTAAAATGTTTTCTCTTGGTGATTATTACTTGAGAACTGGCGGGAAAACAAAGTCAAAGTCCATGACTGAGGTGAGGACTTTCCAGTCGGAGGTGGAGTGACCTGTGGGTTTGAAGGCCTCACATTCAGTCAAGCGATCTGGAAACAAATCTGCTGGACTTTTGCACGACAGCCCCACACCATGTGTTTGGATCCTCTGCAATCCTTCACTCGTGTAAATTCTCTCCGTCAGTAGCCAGCGGATGTGAGGGAGGACAGAAGGTGGGAAAAAGGGCTCAGAATAACTGCGCTCTCTAGACAGAAATTCAAATTCAACAAGAGAACGAAGCGAAATAGAAGCAAGGAAAATTTGCTTTTACATAAACTGTACGTCATCGCAAAGCTTAAAAGCAGTATGAAGGATTTTTTTTTTTCATGTTTGGAAAGGAATTCACACAGCCTTTCTGCAGCCAAAACAAAATCTTTGGCCAGCAGCTCGACAGCAGCAATCAGCGGAAACATGGAGTTTACCCTCCTGTGAAGGCTGCCAAACACACAGAAAATGTGACTGGCAAGTGTGTGAGAGAGAGAAAGAGGAAGAGAGTTGGCTTCCAGAGGCCTCGCATTTACCTAACCTCTGACTGGATGAAAAATCCCCGTCTCTAACTCACCAACATCCCGACTACAATGTAGGAAGTTTCCCACCCTGCTGTTATTGCCAACTGCTGCCACTTCTTATCACATGCTGATAAGTAGTACAAACACTTCAACAGTGATGTGTGAATCCAATTCATAACCTATGATTGGATTGTAAACAAGAAAGAAGAGAATATATGAAATGTGACATGACATGTAAAGAACCAATCACGTTATTTGTTTACAATAACTACCGACAATAAAGCCCTGGATCACATAACTTAGATAGAATTTAATACTTTTTTCACAATGTTATTTCAAAGATGTTCTTATCTTATTCCTCAAAAGTGCATGTTTGATGCATTAATATATAATAATAACAACACTTTCACAAACATTAGTTTGGAGACCTAATTTATGCCATGGACCACAGACTAAAGAAAATGACAACTTGAGTTTACCCAAAACTAGCAGTTAGTCCGACCTGTGGTGAGACGTCACTGTTGGGTAGATTTGGTTAAACAACACTATACATAAAATAAGGCACAGCAGAAACATCAGACCAGTCAGAACACTGTGTTTAACCATATATCTTTAAATGTCACAGTTATAGCTGAAGATGTCAACAGAAAAAAACAAGTTTGCTGATTTCGCATATCTCCACAAATTTAAAAAAAGGACCATTTGCAAATTCAGCACACTGCTTACATGCCATTTGGTTATTCAGAGTATCACACTTTCTGAGCGGCAGGGCACCAATGTGCACTCTATTCAAGTATTCCAGCTGCAGCCACTGCAAGTACGTGAAGGAAGTTGAATGGAGTTGAACTATGAAATATTTTTTGTAGGCTGATTGTGTCACAGAAGAGGTCAAAACAAAATTTTTGTAATCGTAAAAAATTGTCACAGAGGGTCATAAGTTATGCCTTTGTGAAGAAGAAAAAAATAGTAGAAGGCTCCATAGTGTGAACTAAGATGGTAAACTTTTATTCTGCTCACAACTGTCTACTATCTACTTTTCTGTTATTGTACCTTTCACAATAAAAGCCATACGCGGTGTACACTGGATAACTGAACATATATCCACATATATGTCTAAATATAATTTTAGCTGTTAGACTACAATCTAATCTGCACAATAAGGTTATAATGTTTTTGCAAAACCACATATATGTTAAAAGTTAACATTTCTTTATGTGACAACTTTACATTTGTTTAGGTTGAACACATATGATCAGAATATACTGTTTGTGTGTGTGTGTGTGTGTGTGTGTGTGTGTGTGTAACGTTTGCTAACTGCTAGCTACATTGCTGTGTTTCTAAAACTTATTTCAATATGTTATGTATGTTACAGCAGTGCAGTGTGTCTCATCAGCTCTTGTCTTCCTCCTCAATGTAGACACGCTCCGGCACAAGAGGTGCTCCGTTTTGTTTTAGAGTACATATTTATTGGACAGTTGATCTGTTACTCAGCTCTCGGGTTCTCCTTCATAAACGTTACTTGCTCACTGATGACTAACCTGATCTTCTTTGTTCATGTGGCATGTTTCCACAGGTAGCCTTTTGTCGCGGACAAAGCGTAATCAGAAGTAAAATACCATGACACGATCATTCCTCTTCCTCTTGTGTGACTGTCTCTAACCAGGACGGTTTAGTCATGATGTCCAAAACAAAGACATAAAGGCCCAGTCAAAGCACACAAGCTGAATGTATTGTGAAGTCAGACAATGACCCAGCTTTTTCCTCACTGTACCTTTCCTCTCCGGCCTAACATCAGCCATGTTTCATTCGCAATTTCTCATATTTTATATCTGATCAACTCAGATGCATTTTGACACGTGTACACTAAGCAAGTCCTCCATACGTGTGTGTTTGATAAGATAGCAAGAGTTTCTGCCCTTGGTAACATATTTGCAGAATCGAAACAGACGTGCGTCTCTGCACTGTGAGAAATTCCTGACAGCATGAAAAGTTCAAAGAGCAAAAAAGCTCCTACTCTGCAGATTAGAATCTTGTCCTTTAATTAGATATCTACAGCCTTAACAATGTGACATGAAATTGACTTCTGAAATGAAAGTGAAACTAAGTTGTGATCTTGGAGTTGTCACCCATTTGTAAAACCTTCTCCTCTAAAGTAGCAATGTTGCCTTTGCAACCGTACTCTAGTAAAAGTGATTTTTAATGTCAGTGAAGTCGTTTCCATGTTAAGAGTGCAATATTTTGCCTACCTGTCAGACATAAACTCCAAACAAATAAGAGACAACATATCACCAGAATAACCAATAACTGCTGTTAACTGCAGCTGCCATTAGCCTATTAGCTAAGCTAGCCGTGTAGCTAGCACTCCTTCTGTCAATGTCAAGCTTCGGAGCTTGGAGCAATGGGTGAGTGTTGGTATTGCTTACTATCAGACTATCACCTCATGAGGTAAAAACTGGCTGGGGCTAACTGGTTAGCATGCTAACTTCAGAAAATATCTCTGTACCACATTAGAAGTCTTGGACACATGATCAAAACTGTTATTTATTCACATCCTGTTGCTTGACACTTGTGGTTTTAATTAAAACTCCAACCTATTGCACCTTTAAAGTCAAACTGAAATTAGAAGCTTGAAGCTGTAATTTAAAAAAAGAAGAAATGTAAGTTTTATCTAGCGGGTGACAGGGGTCTCTAATTTACTGTTCTTATGTAGCATGAATTTTTTAAATTTCGACTTTTGATGATTGTTGGTGCTGTAATAGAGTGGCGTAGTCTGTAGTCCTAAAATCTGGAAATCAGTTGGCATTTCTTCACATTCGGTTTCCTCCCTCAAAGTAAATGAGTTGTTTTAATTGGTTTTCATTTAAATGCCTTAAATGAGGTCTAGGCTTAAAATATGTTTCATTCTGTGACATCATTATAGGTCCCACAATTTAGTTATAAGATGCTTCTGTGTGTTAAATGCGGCAGTTGCTAACAAGTCTCTTAATGAGACTACTGTAGCCTAACATTACCTTTTAACATTACATTAGCTTTTAAAATCCAAGCAAAATCCCATAGGCTTTTTGTTGAGGCATACAGGATGATGCTTACTTCCGGATTGGCCGGCAAAACTACACCATCCCTACATCACTCTTTGTAGTTGGTGCTATTTCTGTGTGGGCAGACTGTAAGAATAGTTTATAGTATCAGTATTCAGCTGTTGTTTGTCCAATCTGTAAGTCAAGCCTTCACTATGATTTCTATCACAGGGCTACATAGCTGTGAGCTCATTTACCATAATCACAACTGGACTGATGCTGGATCAATAAATACATTCACCACTCCAGGTGTTGGATGAATACAAATGTCTGAACCATTTATTTGACGTCAAGATAGTAGTTAAAATAACCTGTCAATCCAAACAATCTATGAGCAAGTCAAGTCAATTTTATTTATACAGCCTAAAATCAAAGGTCACATTGCCTCAGTGGGCTTTACAGTCTGTACAGCTCAACCACAGTCTTCTGTCCTTAGACCCTTAATTCGAGTATGGAAAAACTTCCTTCCAAAAAACCCTTTAAGTAGGAAAAAACGGAGGAAACTTCAGGAGAAGCCACAGAGGAGGGATCCCTCTCCCTCTCAGGATGGACAAATATTCAATGGATGTTACGTGTACAGAACAGATAAACAAAATCCCAGAGTGTACAGATTACAAAATGACAAAATATCAGCTGTGAATCAGGCACAGAAAATAGTGTATGATCCAACACACATCCCAGATTCAAAATTGTACCAGACACCCTCATTCGGCCTGCATGCCGTGTGGAATGATGGCACTTAGGCAGTCCGCTCCTGTTTGCCAGATCTGAGCCACAAGCATGCCAGTGCATAGCAACACATCAGCCTAGAGCAAACCCAATAAACCAGAACTTGTCACGCCGGGGGTTCAAGGGGAAAGCTATGAACATAGGAGGTGGACCCAAATGCAGTAACTCACGGGAGGCAAGGATATGGGGAAAACAAAAAGCAAGCTTTATTTTGAAAGCTGAATGCAAAAACCAAGGTAGCCAGATACAAAACACAGACAAAGGGGAACAAAAGGCAAAGTAGCAACAAAACAGCAAGACAAAGTAGCAACCAAAAAGCAAAGCTCAAATAAAAAAATGCCAAATGCAAAACTCAAAACATGCCTAAACGGGAGACTGTGGACAAGAACTTGGAGACATCATGCACAAAAACACCAGACAGAAGCAGACACAGGAACAGAAGCGGTGATGTTCATTTGTTAATATTTTCACAGCTTAGTCTGTTAGTGTAGTTTTGTTTCATAGCCTTGTGTCTTCCTCTTTTGAGTGATTTTCTGTTGTACCTTTTTTAGCCAAGTCTTATAGTGTAGTTTATTGCAGCCTTTTATTTTCCTCATAGTGAGTGATTTTGTTTTCTCCATTTTCGTGGAGTTCCCACTGTTAGTGTGGTTTTATTTTCTGAGTTTTGTTTCTTTATCTAGTTAGAAGATTGCCAGGTTTATATTTTCCCAGCCTGTTGGTTTGTCACTCTATCCTGAAGCGACTGAATTTTCAGAATAAAAGCCTGTGAATCTCTACTTTGCTCTGCATCTGAGTCCTCTCTCTAGCCCAGGCCTGACAGAACTGGCCTTAATATGAACCAGATCAAGCCCACAAGAATAGAATGAATTGAGGACCAGACTTGGGCCAGGTCTGGTTAATTTGGTTCACTCTTGGCTGACTTCTGGCCATGCATTGAACCGCTTGTGGCGCAGATCTGGCAAACAGGAGCAGAGTGCCCAATTGCCATCATCCCATGTGGTATAACCGTTTTACTTTCTGGATATCCTCCATGCAGAGCTCCAGCTCTCTCCCTGTGGTCGAGGATTCAGGGCCCTCCAAGAAGCCTGAAACATTGTAAACATTCATTTTTGCCTATGTCCATTAAGATCTGCAACACTTACCGGTCGGCAGGATGTTGACCATGGGGGTTGTGATGCATGTCACCACTGTCAGGTGTCTGTATGTGTGTGCATACTGCTACATGGGGATTGTTTTCTTGTAGCATGCACTTTGTATGTTTTTATCTTCTGAACTATAGGACGAGTCCAGAACAAATTACACAATATTTCTTATCCATCTTATCTTACTCTAGCAAGGTATGTAACTAGCTTCCAATCAAAAGTGGAAGCTAGTTAACCTAGCATGCAAAGTTCCAATTCCCAAATGAAGCATAAACTTCGTAGCACAATGGGACCTGGGACAACGGCTTAAAGGGCTTCAAGTGTTCGTAGGCAACATCCATTGCGGACCACAGAAGTTGACAGCGTATCGCCTACGGTAGCTATACCGCCTGTGAATGTCTGTTGTTAAGTTAATCCCCAGTGATAGTGTAAGAATCCATTTAAAATTTTAGGTCTGATGAGTTACGCCTCTGCTTGTTGTCTTTATCAGTTGGTTCTGGGAAATGTGTACAGTGATGTTCTCCACCTGTTCCTCAATCAGCTCCTCATGTGCCACGAGAGTCATTATGACAATTGGTCACGGGGCCTCGTGTGCATAGAGGATGTGTGCGTGTGTGTGTGTGGGTGTGGGTGTGTTTGTATGCACACCAGTTGTCTTTAGAGTGGACCGTTGGACCACAGCTGGTACTCAGCAATATGGCAAAACGGTCATGAGCAGCTGTCATTTGGACTGAACTGAACTGTGGGAAAGTATTTAACAGTGACAAAAGCCAGCCAAGTACAGTGTGTTGCTCTCTATCATGGCACAATAAGGTGGCCCATACCAGAATATCGCCAACATTTTTTCCCTTGGAGTGCCAAAACTGAAACTTAATGGCCATCAGGGGTCAAAAGCAAACACCTGTTGTATTGTTGAGGCGCAATATGGTATACGGAAGCCCTGAGAGGCAAGTAAGAAGTCTGATCAAAATTGTTTACACTCCTGTATTTATGGATTAAAGTCACATTTAGTAGTTTTGGGGAAGAAAGGGTCACAAGAGAAATATCTTCAATATATGATTTTTTTTTTAAGACTAAACAAACTCAATAAACAAACTCTTCATTTTCATGACTGGATAAAACTGAATAAACAAATTGACCTTAAAGGACAACACAGTTTCATACTGTCTTACTTTGTTTATATTTGGTTGACACTGCCACCTATCTGGCTTTAAACAGTGTTCTGGGACCTTATTTTCCTCTGAGAACAACTTGTTCATTCAGTTAAGGAAAATGTACATTTTTCTGAGTTTGTATTATTACCTCATTAATATTGAAAATTGAAAAATGCTGAGTTTGAGTTTCTTCTCCATACTAGACAGTGTGCCCCATTAGTAACAGGAGAAGAAAATCTTTTGCCGGGGCAGTCTTTGTAAGTTCCCTGGTATTTTTTTCCCTCGCTGTCATAGCTAGCTTTTGCTTCTGTAGCACCAGGATCCCCCAGTCCTTAATTGACTGACTTACTGTACAAAGTGTCCTTCTACCTGCAGTGCTGAGATTATGAACAATTATCAGGCTAGTAATTAGGGATCCTACATTTTTACCTCCCCAAACAAAACAGCATAAACTGTGATTCAAATTATATTTTTGTTCATTTATTCATTTATTTTTGACAAGACACATCCTGGAGGGCTAATCAAATCTTAGCCCACTTTGGATAATGGGCCCAACTTTGGACAGCCCTGCAAAATGGTTGAATAGTGAATAGTTTCCTGTGTGTTTTTATTACAGCAGTTTAGTCATATTTTAAATCCAAGAACTATTATAAAACAATTTGAAATTTAACTTCATCTACAGTATTTATATTTCAAACTGGGTTTGGACTGTTTCACCATAAATATGTCATCCCTTTCTGCATGCTGATGCCCTTTTTATTCTTTGGGCTTCCGCCCATAAACAGCCTGAGTCTGATGTAGCAGATCAGAAAACCAAACAACAGATGTACGTTAAAATTGTCATACACAGTATGTGTAAAAAACGTCCTTGAAGTAGTTGCAAAAGTTCAGATAGATCTGTCAAATATTTTTCTTTGTGACTACAGCAGCAGCACAGTGAGTGTGAAAAAAATCCTGATGGCTTCATCTATACTTTAAGCAATACCATCCCAGTAGAGCATTTCCCATCGGAAAAAGAAAAGGCCTGACACTTCTATAATTCAGGTTAAATTCAAGTGGATTCAGGCGCTGATTCCCCGCTAAGATGATAAATTGACTGAAAAGCTCCATGGGAGAGAACCTCGATTTTACAAATTGACCAGAATTTGTAATGAATTAAGCCCAAATCTCTCCCTCTGACTTAACAGCCCGGAACAAAGAGAGACACGAACAGCTGGAGCAGCTCACATATCCTCACAGAGACACACCCGGGGTGTTCAGACCATGTAAATAATACACACAACAGCAACGTTCTCATAAACAATGACAGCTTTTTATTCATTTTCTTTCAGTTCTGCTTTCATCCTCTTTTCTTCCTCGTCCCTGAGCTGTGGAGCTTTCAGGAAGTAAAAACCCTGCTCTGATTACAAATGCACGATGTAACCCACTTTTGGCTCCAGCTAATGTCCATAACGACAGCCTCCATAAGGCTGCACAGCTTCTACTCGGCTGCACAATGAGGCTGCACGTTCTCCTTTGAAGTTGAGCGTGCAATGTTTCAGAGAAAACACACAACAACTAATTTGCCTTTTCTATCCCATGCTAATGTCATGTGTCATCTTGAAGGCACGTGCACCAACATCAAACCCACATGCGTCACACACTCATACCCCAAACCCTCATCTGCTGTAGTATAGTAAATGAAACACCCCTGGGAGTGTGCGTATGCTAAAAAACACTGTGATGATGGCAGCGCTTTTGAAGCAGCAGCAGAGACATCTCACACACAGAGAATGAAAGATGTTCTGGTGAATCAAACAGTGTTTGGGCTGCAGCATCCTATCACATACAGACTGTGTAAATGTTGTGTCATATTGAATCTGTGCATGATGAGATAGTGCCACAACACAGACTTGGTGCGCTTCCAGTTGCCTTCAGGAATCTGCTTTGTCAAATGACTGTTTTTCAGGATCATAAACTGGTTTAGAGGGCTGCCGTGGCAGCTTGTCAAACTGATTTTAGTCTATTTTAATACACACACACAGCCCACTTTCATCTTCCAGGCAGGTTTCACTGTGTAACAGAGCAAGGAGACAGTAACTAAATCATAACAGTGGAATGAATGACAGTGAAATTAGTGGAGCGATTTTAATGTGAAGTAACCTGGTGATCCAGCAGGAAACCTCCTGATATGTAGGTTACTCGTCAACCCACTTCACCACTCATCTTACAGAGGAAGAGTCCGTCTGTGAGCCTGGATTAATATTTCACTATTGTTGTACAAGGGATTTGCGTGTGTGAATGTGTTTGTGTGTCTGTCATATGTGTGTGCATGTGTGCATGTAGGTGTGCATGTGCAAAGGCTTATCTGTGTGTGTGTATGTGTGTCCAGATTCATCAGTGCAGCATGGTTGCGTCTACTGCACTGCATGTCTGCCTGATTGCTTCTGTGAATGCCTTCATGCGCCTGTGTGGTTGTGTGTGCTCAAGTCTATTTGCATGTGCACTTGTGTTATTTCACTCAGCCATTATCACTTTGTTAGGTCAAAGGCCACTGTACTGTTCTTAATGCAGGATAACAAGCTCTGTAGACGTGCCTCTTTGCAACAGAACATGAATTCCTCAAACCAACTGTTAAAATTAAGATTGGCTTCATTTATCCCATAACAGGGAAATTCACTTATTACAAAACACTAAGATATTTAAAAAAACAAACAAGTGAGTGGAAAAGTGATTGTTCATTTAGTGCTTGAGTTAAGCAGTCTGATGGCTGTGGGGATAAATGATCTGCGGTAGTGCTCCTTCTTACACAGTGGTCGTAAGAGTCTGCTGCTAAAAGAGCTGCTCAAGGCTTTTCCACAGTCTGGTGCAGGGGATGAGAGGTGTTGTCCATTTGTTCCCCTCAGACACACATCCAACAATGGCTGTATCATGGGACAACTTTAAGAGGTGACAGTTTACGGTGTTGTGCTTGAAGTCCGACGTGTAGAGGGTGAAAAGGAAGGGAGAGAGCACCGTGCCCTGAGGGGCCCCCGTACTGCATAAAACCACATCTGAGACACAGTCCTTGAGTCTCACATACTGTGGTCTGTTGGTGAGGAATTCTGTAGTCCATGCAGCCAGGTGCTGGTCAACTCCGGCCCCTTCCAGTTTCTCCCTCAGAAGTGCCGGCTGTATTGTATTAAAAGCACTGGAGAAGTAAAAAAACTTGACCCTCAGTGCGTCCAGTGTTCTCCAGGTTTGTAAGTGTTCTGCTCTGCGTCATCCACCCCAATTCCAGAATGGTAAGCAAACTGAAGGCGTTCCAGCATCGTGCTCACATGGGTGTTTAGACTTTAGAGTTGAGTCCCGTCCTCATTTTGCCTGGCTTCTTCTTCGAGAAGAAGCTGGACTTCTTTGTCTTTCAACCAAATGGAGTGGTATAATTTTTTTCATGTCACCTAAAGCAGCGTACAACCCACTCCTGAACCTCAGAAGGACGTCCGGACCCTTGTGCAGGAGGTCATTCAAACTTACCCCCAGGAACTCCTGGCTACTGTTCCAAACAATTCTTACAGGGGTAGTGGTTGAGTGAGGATTAGGTGCGACCAGATGACAGATGTACCACTTCGGTCCCTTCCAAATGTCGATTTCGTCTTTAGTGAGTTTAGCGGCAGCTCCCCTTGAGACCATTCTGTGAATTTTTGTCTGTACGCAGCTTTCCACTCTGGCTCCCTCTCGAGATGTTTCTCTGTGTTTAGGAAGGTCGCCTCCATTGCACGTCGGTTGTCAGGAAGCGTCACAGGGTCTCCTTTCCATGGGTAAACTCCATCCCAGTGAGGGGTTTCACAGTTCTTGTCTGCTTGCACTTAGGTAAGGCATTCTTTGATTTTTTTCTAGGACCCTTTCTACTCCTAGGGTCATTTCACCTACCGCATTTGCAGCCACCACATTGAGGATGACAGGCCGCGCCAACGCAATCCCCTTTGAACCACTCGAAGACTTCTTTGTTTGTAGTTGTACTCCGGGTGATTGTTTCTCTATTCTCCACTTGGGCGTCGCTAGGTCTTGACGGGCCAAAAGGATTTCCCTGTATGCCCTTGAAGCTGTTCTCATTGACCTTGCAAAGTGAGTTTCAGACCTATGTGCTGCGAGGTCCACCAACATCTTACCCAAGGGAGGTCTCCCTTTACTTTGGTTGGCTGTGGGACCAGATGACCTTCCAAAATCCAAATCACCAAATCCTTGGCTGCAATGTCAGGGAAGAACTTTTGTAGTTGCTGCGGTGTGACTGCTTGGTTCACCTTTGCAATGTTTTCCAAGCCGTAACAGAGGATTTTGTGCTCTGTTACTGTACCCTTGCGGGTTTATATTCTAAGCCTCAGGGTATACCCTCTAGTAGCAACTGTCTTTTCCATCCCTCCAACTCCATGGACAATCATCTTGATGTTCTCACCATTTAGCCTGAGACGCTCAGCGGCTTCATTTGAGATGTAATTAGTGTCTGACGCAAGGTCAATCAAAGTGCCGACTAGCTGGCCCGAGTTTGTTGTCTCTTCCATAGTAGTCATTATGACTGGGTACTCTTTAGGCTCATTACTGGTGCTGGCGCATACTGTTGTTGAAACTTTATTTGAGAAAGCTTCCTTGAACATGAGCAAGGAGCTCCTCCTGTTTGTCAGTCAGTCCAAGTCCTCTTTTCTTCACTTTTGGATCACTCTGCTTTCCGCTCGTTTTATCTCTCTTCTTGATCAGTGGTTTCTTACAGAGCAAGTAGTTGTGATCCAAGGACCCTCCTCTTCGACAGTCATCCTTTGAGCAGAGATACTTAAGGGTACAACTGCCATCTTCGCCATGGTTGTGCAAGCACTTGAAGCACGCTCCTGCTTTCTTCAGCTGAGCTTTTTTACTATACAGGTTGAGCCTTTTGAAGATTTTGAAGGCTCCACACACGATGCACGAATTTGACTGAGAGTTCTTTTGAGTGTTTCCCGATGTGGCCCTGGTGAATGCTTTCTTTTCCATAAACCTCTCAGGTTTGTCCACTGGGTTGCAGCTGATCTAACTCCTCGAGAATGTCTTCCTGCCTTTTTAGGTATTGCAGTAAACAACTGAAGTGGTTGCGCGATGAAAAGCCGCTAGCAGGGTCATTCTTGTGCGTTTCTTTTAGGGAATCAGGCAGCTTACTCTCAATCGACTGAGCTACCACCCAGTGCCGGCCCTGAGTAATTTGGTGCCCTAGGCAAGATTTTGGCCGGCGCTCTCTTGCATCGCAATCCATTTCACAATCAATTTTCATACACAGGAACTGTATGTATTCAAGATTTTATTTCTTTTCAAGTCAAAAATATCACACCAAATACAAACTGGAGAAAGAAACAGGTGATAAAAATACAATGTAAATAAGGCATTGTGCAAAAATATTATCTCTCAGCCTCAGCAAGTGCCATCTCTTACTTATCTATTGTCAGCCCCTTTGCAAAACGACCTCCAACTCCTTCCATGTTGCCATGTGGGTATTGTGCTCCGGGCTATCCTCATGAACCTTCAGTAAGTGGCTTGCATTTTTCCAGTCCATTAGTCCTTTCCTTATTATGTCTGTATTCTTTTGGAGAAAATATTTAGCAGCAGAAGCAGTGCAAGCTTCAATTCTTGTTTGAGTACATCAGCCAGCTTCTTTTTGATTTGTTACAAAAGTCATGTTGACACTCTCCCATCTTTGTTTTGGGGAAATGTGTAACTGCTTTTTTATTTGAACTGGTCCTCTGTGAACTATCCTCTTACTTAGTCAGTTAGAAGAGAGGGCCAGTCAGCAGGGTCTATAGGTGCAGCCTTTAGTCCTGATGCTGTGTCACTCTGCTGTGCTGAGGTAGAGGGACAGCAGCACCTGATGCTGTGTCACTGGGCTGGTGGTGAAATATTTTAAAAGTGCATCTGAAGAGAGAAGAGAAGTATATGTGACCACTGCATGTTACATTTTAATAAAAACAACAACAACAGATGCTTGGTGTGTGCTATACATAAGACTAATATAGACTAATAATGAAAATGTGATGAGATTCATTTAACTTTATTGTCATTGCAAAAAGCAGTAAAGTGCAGTGTATATATATATATATATACAGTATATGATATGGGAAAGCTAAGGTATGGAGTATTAACAGTAATACACTTTAACTGCACTTTAACACTGATGTAAACTTTAACAAACAAACTGTGCCACAATAAACCAAAGGCTTACAACTACTCTATTACTTATAAAGGGGATGGAAAACTAATAGCATTTTAACTGGCATACAAGCAGGGCCTAACGTTAACTTTCGACTCAGCTATTTATTGATTATTATTATGCTGCTATCATCCAAAGTAAGCAAGCAAGCTAACACTCTGCTCCAACAACGGTAACTACGATGCATTAAACTGTTAATGTCATTCGCTTCATCACATTGACGTGACTGTACCTGTATCTTTTTCATGTTTTTCTTCCTCTTCTTTACTTCTTTCTTTCACTGGGCGCCGGATGGTTTCAGTCTTTTGGACCATGTGATTCCGCTACAGTGTCATTAATCTCTCTCTTGGTCTTGGGGTCTCGGTCTGGTCAGATTCAGGCAGCTCGCCCCCCTCACAGAGGGCAGGTACAGTGCACTGAGCCAGGAAACCAGAAAAAAGGCCTCTCCATTATTCAATATATTTGCTATGAAGTTATTTGCTATTTTGCATTATTATTATTATTATTATTATTATTATTATCATCATTATTTATTTTTCCTCCCCGTTTGCGGCGCCCTCTGTGGATGACGGCGCCCCTAGCATTTGCCTATACTGCCTATGCCTATGGCCGGCTCTGCTACCACCCGATTTTTCACAGCATCTTCCTCCCCCAGGACACGGAGATCTCCTTCAGTCAGGCCATCATCCCCAGATGCTTCAAAACATCTAATATAATACCAGTAGCAAAGAAATCAGCTGTATCCTGTCTGAACGACTACCACCCCACTACCGACTACCACCAATTGTGATGAAGTGTTTAGAGTGGCTTGTCAAACCACACATCACAGCCAGCCTCCCTGCAGCACATGACCCACACCAGTTTACTTACCGTCCCAATTGCTCCACAGAGGATGCAATATCCACCACTTTGCACTCAGTCATCACTCATCTGGACCAGAAAGACACCTACGCCAGAATCCTGTACATTGATTTCAGCTCAGCATTTAATACCATCATACCCCAGAGACTAATGGAGAAACTCCTACTACTCGGCCTAAACACAGCCATATGTCTCTTGATCCGGGATTTTCTGACAGAGAGACCTCAGTCTGTCCGTGTCGGAAATAACACCTTCAACTCCATCACGCTGAGAACTGGATCTCCTCAAGGCTGTGCACTCAGTCCATTGTTGTTTACAGTGCTAACACACGACTGTGCATCCAGACACGGGGGAACCAGATCATCAACTTTGCAGATGACACCACAGTGATGGGACTCATTCGTAGAATTGAGGAATCAATGTACAGAGAAGAAGTTAAACACCTAGAGGTTTGGTCCAGAGACAATAATCTGGTTGTTCTTTGAACTGCTCCCATCAGGAAAATGGTTCTGGAGTCAAAAAGGCTGAACATATACAGTACTAAGGGGGTTTATGGAGTTTCCTGGTGGACTGATACCGGTAGCTTCGTTGCTAAAGTAGCCAGTAACTGTTGTCAACGTAGCTACCATTAGCTTGTTAGCTTGTAGTCATGTAGCTAAGTTAGTGGCACTATTTGCTGACTAAGCTGTCAAACCTGGGAAGAAAAAAACCTCAGTACTGTTTTACCTGATGCAAACTAGCCTATGTCTTATCAGACACTGTGCTTTTCTCTCCTGGTCTGGCTGTATTCACTGGGAGCTGCCAATCCGGGCAGAGTCCGTGGACCACTTGCTTCATGGTGAGGAGCATAATGCATATTCAGCTCTGTTGGCTATTATACCAGTCAGTACCTGGGACAAGTCCTTTCCTTGAAGCCTGTTTTTGCAGGAAACATGTAACTATGCCGGAGCAAATAGCACTCCAATAGCTGTCTGATCTGAACTCTAAAGTAAAATGGCTGGACAAACCCACCCCCGAGTAAAAGGAAAATGACCACAAATCTGCAGTTGTCAAGGTCAAGATGAAAAAGTGTCTTTTTTCTGAATATAACTCTTTGGCCCGAATTCCACCAGTCCTGATAAAAATCAGGTCCTGCTCCTCACGTGGTGAATACAACCCCTGAGGTGAAGCATAGTGCTGCAGCATCATGTTAAGGAGGTGTTTGTAGTCAGAATTAATGGAAGGATGAATGCAGCCAAACACTGAGAGGTTCTGCAAGAAAACCTGCTCCAGAGAGTGCATGAATCAGACTGGGGAGATGGTCCACTCACAGCATGACAATGAGCCAGGGCATACAGCCAAGACTAGATTGGCTTCAGGATATGTTTCTGAGGGACTTAAACCCCTCATGTTGAAGCCACTTCATCACATAACTTTATTTGGTAAATTAGTTATATTGTCAACCCGAGTTATTTACTGTATGCTCTAATGTTATTTAAGTCCAGACAACCCTGGCTCAAAACAAATTTGCAAACTATGTAACAAGATACTTAATGTTCAAAATGATAAACTATGTTTTTTTTTTTTTGTTTTACATATACACTCATTAATTACAACACAGAAAGTGAGAAGAACCAAAGTGTCCCAACTTCCAGAATCTGGGTTGTAGAACACTTTATGTATGTTTTGAATAGTGTATTATTGGTGGACTATGCTACAGTTATGTTTATATTTGCTATTACGTTTGTAAGTGCCACATTATAGGGATATAATTACAGGTGATGGTGCCTTAGCCAGTTTACAGTGTTCATTGGTTGATAAAGTTCATGACAACAAGGTGCTGGTATGACGAAAAGCAGGCTTTGAAACTTTAACAACTGTAATGTGCAACAATGTGTAGTTAGTGGTTGTGGCGGTGGTGGTGGTGGTTAGTGGTGTTAGCTTTAAGAAAATAATTTAACATCATGTCATCAAGAATCACAACAGTGCTGTAATCTATGTTCAATTAAACTCTAAAATCTTTAATTATCTTCATTCAATGTTTTCCCTGCCTACTGCATTTGTGAATTCACTGGGTTTTGGACAAAGCTGTCATAACTTCTAGCAAAAGAGGAACGGTTTGCAGATATTAATATGACATGGCATTTATAATATCAATGATATAAATACATCTGTTGAATTGATTGTCCTGTCAGCAAGTTAGCCAAGAGGCTTGGTAATTGAGAGGTAGCAAGCAGCTAGTAGGGAGCTTTTATCCCCCCAGATATCTGACTAATGTACTAATTTAAGAAGAACTAAACTACGACTGACTAACTCTATTGTTTCTACAGTCAGCTCTATAGGTACAACCCAATCACAGAATAAATGTTGCAACTTTACATTTCCATAGGTTCGGTTTTCAGTTTTGTGTTGTGACAACCATGTGTTTTTGTTCTGGTTAGGTTTAGGCACATAAAAAACATTTGTTTAGGTAGAGGAAAGAAATGTTTTGGCTAACTTGCTCCTGTCACCACACACAAAGATAAAAATTGTCTCAACGTCAAAAATATTAGATTTCGTCGCCACCAACACGGCTGGAAAATGCCCCAACATATATGTTTTTTGACATATTGTTTAAAATATCTGATTTTGTTATCACTACGTGGCTGAAAAGTAGTATTGAATGGTTTCACAATTGCAAATGTTGAAACACTTGCACATGGTACCACCATCCCCTCTACCTTTAGACATGGAAGTCAACTTGTATACTTGTAATGTGAACATGAGACACACACTGTTGAAATATTTTACATATGACCCGTGAAAATCTGAATGTATCCATGGTTTACAGGAAGATGAAATGCCAACATCGTATCACGGCGACTTGGCTAGTCACTCCATCAACAAGCTTCTAGGGACACAGAATTTTGTGAAGATGCGTGGGTGTATGTTGCTCTATCACTTTCTGACCTAACCAGGCTTCTTCAAACTTATGAATAAAGGCTCTGAATACTTGAGAATAAATGAGAGATTTTTGTTACTTTTGATATATTTGCAAAGCCTTCTGCTAAACATGCTTACTTTGTCCCTGTGGATTATTGTGTGTGGAATTGTCCAAAATGTCGATTTCATCCATTTTAAATTAAATCTACAACAACAAAGAGTGCAAAACATCAGACTACTTCCCACAGCTGCTGTATATGTGGTGTACTGATAACATATTTGTGGCTTCTCCATTACTTTCTCCACAATAGCCTGTGGTTTTCTCCGTGTCTCCTATATTCATTATCTGGTATTCATAACACTCTAATTCCAACTTGTGCAACTTTCCAAGGGTCATGGAGAATTACGAGACGGAGTGTAAGTGCGTTTATGAGCACAGCAACATATGATTACTGATATAATGCTGCCTAGCACTGGCACAAGAAGCATCCATCTGAAAATCCATCTGAAAAATATACCAATGTAGCTCCTACTGTATATTATAAATGGAAAGAGAATAGACTATTGTGTACAGCACTTCAGAATATTTATTATTGAGTCATAAAAACCGATATGGTTAAGTGAATAGTGCACATTGCTTTTCCCTTAAGAGGTGCCAGTTGGTAATTGAGCGATTTCTCCTCCTCCGGCTCTATAATGGGCTTGTCATGCTGTGCTGCTCAATGCATCTTCAAAAGGAACCAACTCTCTGTGGCTCAGAGGCGAGGGCTGTAAACTAGGTCGCCAGAATGAGCCAAGGAATTTTGCAAGACAGGAAAGAAAGTTTGTGTGTGTGCGTGTGCGTGTGCGTGGGGGGGGGGCTTAAATAGTGCATTATTAAGGTGAAATGGCTTGGGCTTGGGCAAATGCTTCTGGTTTGATTTTTTTGGGGTCTGGGGAAACACTTCTAAATATTGCTTGTATGCTTCAGCAATTCCATAAAGGTGTACGTTTATTCAAGAGACACATTTCGATTGTTTGTTCGAAGGGTTATGTAATACTGTGGAAAAGCCGAAGGTAAGATGAGGGTGAAATCACCAGGGGCACAGCGAGAAAGGAGGGCAGAATGTTCCTCTGCCAGCATTATCAACAAATTTAGACAAGTCTTATCAGGACTGACAGTCAGATAAGGACGTGTTTTAACATCTAGGCATTTGAATGCACTTCTGTCTCCTGTGTGTAAGAGGTGGAAGATAATGATGATGGTGTCCCCTCATCTCCATCCCATTGTGTCTGCTGACATCGTCCCGGCCATAAAAGGTGTCACACCATTAAAAGTCCCCCCGCTTTCCCTTTTTGCCCTAATGTTTGTAGTAGAAGTGTGTGTGTGTGTGTGTGTGTGTGTGTGTGTGTGTGTGTGTGTGTGAGACTGGGGGCTTCTTGCGTGTGAGATTAATAGCCTAGTTGAGTGCAAGACCTTGGAAGCTTTCACGTTTGACGAGGTGAGATCCCATGAGCCTATTTCAACATCTCACTTTCAACATCTCACAGCTCTGTGTGTGTGTGCGTGTGTGTATGTTAGTGTGTGTGTGTGTGTGTGTGTGTGTGTGTGTGGACATACAGTGTGCAATTAAATCTATCCTTGCATGTCTGCGTGTGAGAAAGACAGAGACAAACGAGACAAAAACAGAGGGTAAGTATTGGTGCTTTAGGGTGCGTCTGCGGAAGTGTGTCACAGTAATATCTTCTTTAAACTCACATATGCATGTGACCGGTAAAGCACGGCACCCTGGGGCCCATAATTCAACTGCATTACTCCAATAACTCAGACCTGCATGTGTAACTCATGAAATATGTAAACAGGAACTCTAAGCAGTTTTGTCCGAAGCTTGGTCCTTTGTGTGTGTGTGTGCTGACAGTTGCGGATGTTTGCCGGCAAGCATGCAAAGGTGTGTTGATGGCACGCGTGTGTAGAAAGGGTGTAGATGAATTATAGCGAGGCTCTGGTTTGCTGAGATGAGACAGCAGCCATCAGTGAAGCTGATGAGCAGGGTTTAGGTCGACCCTGAACACACTGTTTACATTCTTTGACCTGACTGTACACGCAGCCACACTGACACTGTGACACAGCGATATAACACACATGCCATCCACCCAGCAGAATCAACTTACGTTCCAAGGTTAGCCTTGAAGTGAACAGTTTTGTCTCTGCAGCCCAGATGAACCCAAAAAAAGAAAAAAAAGAGACATATCTCTTGTGACAATAAAAATGCAAACTGGTCATTCTGTTTTGCCTCATTAACCATGGGAATGAATCAGGTTTTTATGTGGAATTTACTGGTAGAAGGACAAGTCTGTACCCCATTAACGTGGTTTCCACATTGCCCTGCCTGTGGTTGTGGCATCAAAAGGACCAGAAAAAGGCAAATTCTCGTGGTTGTTCATGCCAGAATTCTCTTGTGAGAAGCAGACGCCTCAAACAGGACTGGTTAGTAAAATGGCCTGGAAGTGAGCAGAGATTGCAGCTCATGTTTCAGCTATTTAGCTGATGCATGAAAGTGGTGGAAAATGGAGGCACTGCATCTAAAGGAAGGTGGGGGGAGAATGTGCTTCAATGGAAGTCACAGGGAGGATGAGAGTAAGCGTTTGTCTTAAGTCAGTGAAATGGTTTTACATCCTGTGTTATCTCTGTGCTCTTTCTTATTCTGACTTCACATTAAATAAGTGCATTAGTAGAACATGCTTTCACGATTACTTATTTAACAACACTAAGCGTGTACAGCCACACAATGAGCTCTGTGAGGTTCTAGCCAACAGTAGTACCTCACTAGTACATACCAACACATTCTCTCTTTCAACTCGTCAAATACAGCAGCTCTGTGGCCTCGAGCTTCAAACTGTCAAACAATACTTACCCCTCTAGTGTACCTAAGGTGCTCTGCTGTCAAGTTAGCAATACATAATATGCAATTCTCAAATTTAGGCTTGCTGACAAACAGTTTATTATTATGACTTTTGGACTGTAGATATTAACGGTGTCAAAACGGAGTCGGTTTGGTTGAATTTATGAAAAGATACTTTGGGTTTAAATAACTAAGTTCAGTCTTGTATCTTAAGTAACGGATGTTATGTAACTGTACTCAATGATACAAGTCCATCATTCACGTAACGCAACTTTTACATACGTTAACTTGCTTACATAACATAACTTAAGTGATAGTTGTGGTCTTTTGATGTGGGGTTGTATGAGGTACTTATCCCTACACCAGCCTTTCCCTCCAAAGACTGGGGTTCGTATCTCGTTTGTGACAGAGAATCACTAATGATTTGCTTTTAAAGTGATAGTTCTGGTCTTTCGATGTGCGGTTGGCTGAGGTACTTATCCCTTGTCAGTGTATCACCTGCAATAGATGACCGTCAGCGCCAACAGGGAAGCAGAGCATTGTACTGCTAAATGGCATGTCTTTTAGCCACCCGAAGGAAGGCACACCAAAAAATCCCAATACTATGCATGAGCACAGCTGTATCTGCTGCGCACTGCATTACACTGTAGATTAGCAATGTAAAGTGCCAAAATGTTCATAATATAGCCTACACTTAAACACATATATATGTACCTTCTTTTAGGTGGCTGAAATACATCTTGCTTTTGGTGCCGTTTAGCAGTACAATACTCTGCTTTCCCGTCAGTGCTACATGCTGGTACCTCATACAACTGCACATCAAAAGACCCCAGCTATTACTTCAAAAGCACATCATGCTTGATTCTCGGTCACTCACAAACTAGACACGAACCCCAGTCTTTGGAGTGAAAGGCTTGTGTACGACCCATCCAACCACCCCAACTCAGACTTTTCTTGCTCTTTATAGTAGTACACTAGAGGAACGCTTCAAGAAGTGACGCTAGCAGGGTAATTACACTGTCAAACGTTGAAGTGTAGGGCCGGTGACCAGGCTGCTGTATTTGACATGTTGGGAGTGAGAAATCAGTTCAAGTGGAAAATGCTTACATGGTGATGTAAAGCATGTATTATGTCTAACAAGTTTACCTGGTCCAAGCATGTTAAATTAAGATGCTACTCATTTATAAACCAATATATTGGACACATTCAAATGTTGAATGAAAAAACTCAGGGCATCACCAAATTCATTAGGATTCTTCCTCTGGGGACCATCAATGTCCATACAAAACTTGATGATAATCCATCCAATAGTGTGTCTAATGCAGTTGTCACCATGGTGCCCACTGAAAAAACTTTTGTTCAAGTATAAATCAATTGAAAACATACTGGGCTAATCACATCTTAATACACAGGTACAATTAAGATTACATCCATCTGATTGACTAACGTTAGCTAAATGACGTGTTGCTAATGTTATTGTATAGTGCGCTTCACAATAGCCTAACGTTGCTCTTTGTGTTAATCACATAGCGATACTGAAGTTTCACTCATTTCTCAAAGAGGCAAAAACTTTCCTCTTCTACATGTGTAGGCCAATAGAATAATACGTTATTCACTTCCTTTGACACTCACTACTGTTATGTTGAATGAAACACAGAAATCTACATCTATCTGCTTTGAGCTGCTTTAAGTTTCACTGTACTTGCAGAAGAGGGTTTTGCTTTGATGCTCTGTGGGAGAGATGAGACCCAGTTTCATCTACTTGCACTGTCACTTCAAATACTTTTATGCAAATTAAGATCTAATGATTTTAATTGAAGAATTTTCCAGCAGCTAGTTCAAAAATTATTGCTGACCTTGGTAAGACTGTAGAAACTAGCAGGAGCAAGCACAATTTTGAAAGTATCCATCTGAAGAAGCCTACCTGCACTGTTGGGAGATGTTAGCGGCTAGTTTGCTACGTTCAGGATGATTTTTTTTTTTCTTACTCTAATACATGCACAAATAATAAACTCTGTTAAATGTCACGATTATATAACACAAGCAAAAAGCCATTTATTACGTACCTCAGTCTGAAAAGGCTACCGAGCATAACGGTTCCTGCCGAGTGCTGTAGCTGTGTGCGTTGTTAACTGGTTTAGCTGCTGAACAACAGGCTCACATGTAAGACAACAACAACACTATCACAATGAACAGCAAACATGGCTATTGTTAGTACGCACCACTGTCAAGCTAGCATGCAGTATTGGAAAATGCTAGCGCTAGCGTTACATCCGCTGAGCCTTGTGGAAGAGTCTCATCATGTGCAGTGAATACACAGGCAGAGTGCAGCCAGGAAGGCGTGTACAGTAGGCAGACAGGTAGGCCCTCCAATCATTTTATACCGGGCAAATAAAATAATTAGATGACATTTTGAGGCCAGGCGGCAACCACAGAAACTAGATTTTTTTCAGAGATATTCTAGAGAATAGAGATATTGTACAAAATAAAAAAAAAAGGCTTCTGAAATAATGTAACCTTGCAGACTAGTGACGGATTATGCGAATCCTTTGCCAAGAAACACTTAACTTCTCATTAAACCAGGATGTGTTGTTTCTACATTTGTGTACAGATTAAACAAATGAGTTGCAAGTGTATTTTTTTTACTTTGTACTGAGCCAGGCTAGCAGTTATCAATGAGACTGATATCAATCTATATCTAATCTATCATTAAGAAGTGGGTACTTGCCTGAAATTTTAAATTATTTATTTGATTAAGTTCAGTATAATGTTGAATGAGTTTAGATTATGTTTGCCCGTGAAACAATTGATCCAGTTCAACCTTTTCTTATGATTGTTTTTTTTCTTTTTAAATATAATATTTTTCCACATTGTAGAGACAGATACGTACGTGTTTATGTAATATTTCATAGTCAATTGTGTCACTGACATGGTCAAATCTCCAAAAGGCACACCACATAATGCGGGTGAGTCCACCTTGAAGACACTTTGACAGGTTATTTACAGCAATGTAAGCACCCCAAGTCAAATCAAGCCGCGCTGATTTGCTTATCCATCCCCAGTTTAACTGCGCTGAGTTGAGCCGAGCCGCACTGGGGATGAACCTGCTCCGGAGTAGCTCCTGGCTCCTGTCTGTTTCTCTCGTCCTGTTTGTACTTTCACCATCTGCTGTGTTCAAGGCTGTATGCATGATTTTAAAAATACTGAGGTCCAAAATTAAAATTTCTATGTAGTAGAGGGTACTAGAAATTTTGGGCCCCTGCCATGCAAGGGTGGTCCGGGGGTGTGACCCCCCAGAATTTTTTTTTTAAATGACCCCTTAAATGATGACTTCTGGTGAATATAAGTATGCCTCTGCTTCTCCTTTGGCAAACACACTGACCTGACTCCAGCTGGACTGATTCAAATATACATTTACGAAAACATTTGATCAAACCAGGGCTGTCAACATTTTTTCTTCGATGTAATACTTATTTCTTATCATATATACATACAAAACGCGTTCAGCCCACCGCCTGTTATTGGTGATTTGATTTTAAGAAATTTGTTTGAGTCTAACGTTACAACCAGCCATGGTTCTGAAGTATTTACGGACATTTGGACCGTCACAAAAGTCCAGCGTAAACTCTACCAGCGGGTAGGCTACCTCGTAACATACATCCATTTCAATTTTCATAGTTTATCAGTCTTTGGTTGGGAGGGATGACTTCCAAATACTCTGGTGTCTCTGTCCGTATCGAAAACATCACTGGTATTGATCTCTTATTGTTTTCTGTTTTGTTCTTTCCTTTAGGTAGGTTCATGGTTGATTGCTTTTGCAGCAAGTAATACTGTGTTTCACTGACTGCAGCATTCAATTCGGAGGCTACTGAAGTGATTCTCTCTGTGTATGTAGGCAAATAAACCACCGTTATTCCAGTGCTGCTGGTCAGATGATAAAATCGGTTATCTTA